>JAUMHM010024017.1:0-16595 GCA_032362435.1 Melikaiella ostensackeni
GAAACTTTGACAGTAGGCTACTAAAAGAATGTACTGCACGATGGTAAAACTCTTTCGTAATAGCAGCGACATCGGGCGGTGAGGCTAAGTACTTGTTGAGTGACCCTCGCAGATGTAGCGGTGGATCCAATCGGTTGGTTGCGTAGGTGGCGGAAACCTTTACGACTCTCGCTCGAAGCCGCGGAATTACAAAATTTAACAACAAAATTAAAAACAGCCCTATTTTCTTAAAATCAAACATAATAATTTACAAAATAAATCAACGAGATAAATAATTAAAACATAAAATGAATCGAAATAAAACAAGATAAAATAACAAAAATAAAACAGAAAAGAGGAGCGCCGAATTTTTCTACTCTCCGTGTGGACACGAGGGCATTTAATTTGAAATAATCTATGCGGAATTGAATTTGCGAGTTGCAAAAAATCTGCAACGTCACATATTTTGAGATTTAAAATTGATTTAAAATGTATTTTTTTGTTCCATGAATATACAGGTCATTCTTTGTTGACCAGTCATTGTTTATAATTCTTAAAAGCTTAAGTTACTGTCGACCAGGGTTTTTTTTGTTCAAGCTTTTTGTTTGGCAATAAAAGTGAGTGAATAGTTTTTCTTGGGTCTAAAGCACCTGGACCTTTTTCAATAGGTCTTCTAGAGTAAAATTAAGAAATAATCCTTAAAAAATATTAATTGTTTCAGAAATTGTAAATAAAAGAAGAAAGTAAAAAACTACAATTACACGAAAATTCAGTTTTATTCTATTATTCTTATTATTTCTTCATTCTATTATTTTTGTCTATTAATTATATTCTATTTTCTTCAGAAAAGTTAATTTTTGACATTTTCTTCACTTCTGACAACGAATTTCTACGCATTTGTGATTTTTTCTGCTTCCAGGCGAAATACGCACTACTTATGTCTTATGCACTCCATAGGCAATATTTCAAACTATATTCAGACTAAGCGCCCAATAGGTCCGGACGCCATACCCATTTCCGTTGGATCAACGAGGCCCATGGAGTTTCTTTGATGATTCTGATGCATGATGGTCTCCTGATTCCGAATCTGTGTGGTACGTCTCTGACATTTATGGGGTTTGCGAGATATTCGTAATTATGTAAATTTGATTAATTCCCGATTATTACCTACGCTTGGGTCCCTAAACCCTCACACAGTTTCTACGTCTGTGAACTCAGAGCTGACCAGGCATGTGCACCTTTCCAATTTTATGGTATCACTCAACGACCCATTATCATCTGGAAACCCGAGTCACCAAAAAAATAGAAGCTCATCATTCTTAAACCAATAAAAATAATTGAAAGAAAATTGTATGCATGCATTTCTGATAATGTCCAAAATTGTTTAAGCTTTGTCCCGATCTTCTACTGTATATGGCAACCGACTTACAGACCTTCAGTTACAAGACGCATACAGGTGAACCTTTGTTCATTTAACAATTCCTAACCAATGCCAGTATTTGAGTAGGATCTTGAAGAATAGATGTGCCAATTTCCAGACATTTCGGCCTTTTTTTACAAAGTTATATCGAGTTGAAGTAGGCCAATTAAACAATGCTGCCTAATTGTATAAATTTAAACAAATTACAAACAATATCATATCAACTTGTATTTGTTAGTCTGTGAGGCATAGTTTTTGGTAGATATTTCGATTCGAAAATCAATTTGCTTCGAGAAAAACGACTTTTTATTGTAACGCATTATGATTTTCTAAAATGAAACCTCTGTTTCCTCGAAAATTATCAACTTTACAGTGATAATACTCATAACAAAAAAATGTGTATTTCCACCAGTACTTTCGGATCTGCAAGAAAGCATTCTCGTTCAAACAATATTTAATGAAATATTGACGGAGACATTTTTTCCCATCAATTTTCTTTTTTATTTTCTGCAATAAATATTCGTCTGATCGGAAATATGTTCAGAAAACTTTTATTGCTTTTGATCTACTCTAACGGAATGCATGACAAATTTTTGAAAAATATTAAATGCATAGGTAATAATCGAGAATTATACAAACTTACATAATTGTGAATAGCACGCAAACCCCACAAATGCCAGAGACGTGCCACACACATTCGGAATCAGGAGACCATCGTGCATCAGAATCATCAAAGAAACTCCATGGGCCTCGTCGATCCGACGGAAATGGGTATAGCGTCCAGACTATCAGAGCCTTGAAGGTCTCTCGACAATAGGACTTTATAAATCGACATAGCGTCGACTCAGCGTGCATCACGTTGATGCTGCATCGACGTTGTGGAAATATGTTGCATTACACTTTCGAGCCATGGTTTCACTCGACTCAGGCGCGACTCCCCATATCGAGGTCTAAGATGTTTTCACATCAAAAGTTCAAATTAAAAATGGCTGATCCAGAATGGCGACCAAAATTAGTAAGAATTATCCTATTTGTATAAAACACAATTTCTAGAGTTTTCTCCAGTTACAGATTTCAAATATTGTATCAAAAATTCGAAAATCAAAACAGAGGGTACAAAATGGCGGCGAAGATTTCGTTTAAATTATTCGATATTCATAAAATTCACTTCGCATCGGTTTTTTCAGTCACATAGTCCAAGTATTATATATAAAATATAAAATTGACTTTCAATGGCTTCAGGAAGACACAGAGGAAATGCTTCTTGAAACAAAAGTATTGTGCAATATTAAGTGAAGTTTTTTGCAAGGGAAATATTTGTAAACAAAAGAAACTGCTGTTTACTATTAAATCAAGAGGAGATAGTGAAAATATTTTTTGTGCCAACTGACATTTTCTCTGAGTGAAATGATTGCAATATACTGTGACTTAAATTTTATTTTGAATGTTAACTTTTTGATCCCAGGATGGTAATCCATGCCTCGAAAAAAGCCCTAGAAAATAAGTTTTATATAAATCGGATAATTTTTTATAAATTTTGGTTGCCATATTGGATCGGACATTTTAAATTTTAACTTTTTGACCTCAAATTTGTAATCTGTGATTCTAAAATCCACTACAATATGAGTTTCATACAAATCGGATGATTTTTTAATAAATTTTGGTCACCGTGTTAGTTCAGATATTTTGAATTTTAACCTTCTGATACTTAATTTGGAATCTGTGACTCTGAAAACCCCTATAAAATGAGTTTTATACAAATCGAATGATTTTCGACTTTTGGCTAGTTTATCCGGGTTTCTGTCCCACTGTGACTCGGACGTAAAAAAGACTACTTGACATTGGCCCTTTATATGTACGTCATTCCCGCGTGAGCTTGAGAGTCATATAGTATGTGTGCTAGGTTTTTGAAGTCTGCATGACACTCTCTGCACCTATCGTCGGGAAAGCCTTTGTCCAAAATGCGGTGCTAGTATGCTAAGGTGGAAGTGATACCGTCTTGGCACGCGGAAATGAAACCCTTCGTGCCCAAGTTCAGTCCGGATAATTATTTAAAGAAAGCTAACGTCAGTTCCATCGACATCGACTGTTCCTTCACAATTCTGTGGAACCTGCTCGTGTCTGTATAGTGTGGAATTTATTTAAAAAAAATTTTATTTGGTCAAGCGTCCTTGAAATTTGATGAGAAATTTATTTTTTAAAATGTTTAATGGGGTTTTTCAGTATACAGACACAAATTTAGGTACAATAGAAAACATTTCACTCAATTCAGACACCGAAAATTCCTTTTATCGTGAAATAAAATGCACTTTTAGATATTTTCTTGTAATTCAAAGTAAATAAAAATTATTTTTATTGTCAACCTTCTTCATGTATTATTGTTGCAATATATTGAAAATATAATTCTGATAACATATATCACATATTTCGTGGTAAAACAGTCGAGAAAATTGATAAAAGTCTAAGAAAATATCGAAAAAGTCGTTTGAAGATTTTTTTTAATTTCAAGGTCATGTAGGCAGGGTAAAAAATACTTCAATTGCATTATTGCTGTGCAGGTATAAATTCACTTGCTGCGAACTATTTTTTCTGGTAACTTGAAATTCATAATAAAAATTTGTTTTTCTTCAAATGAGAAGAAGTGTGTGGCTTTTAGTGCTTTTTGACTCTATCTACGATACGGACAGAATTTTTTTTTTTAATGAAACTTTGGGGGAGTGTTTTTAACCCTCAAAAGAAAGTCTTTTCATCCCTATTAGAACTACGAATGAAGAAATTTTTTTTTTCGATACGCCCTACAGTGCCTTATCTTGACGAGGAGCTGTTGGAGGAAGTTGCTCTCCTCTCCTTTCTTCACCCAGGCTTTTAGAAGTGAGTACTCGAGATGGATAACGTTTTATGCATCTTCCTTACCCCTGATATCAAAGTTGAGGTCAAACGTTTCATCAGCCATCTCCACTGCTTTGTTAAGAAACGCTCCACTGTCCACTTCTCGTGTTTCCTGACTATTTCCAAAGGAGAGACTTTATTGTCCTTTCATTTTCTATTTGCAACTATTTGTGTTGTACACGAAATAATCTTGTTAAAACACCGGGACGGTAAGCATGTTGGTTGCAAATACTTTATCTCTCGCCAACAGTTCGGAAGAGCAAATCTGTTGGGCAAGGCGCGCTAGCGGACGCTTGGCTGGTGACGGGACAGTCCCTGAACTCTCGCCCTTAGGTGCCCTCATTTGGTCATTGGAGGTAGTATAGTATGAGTCGCGAAGGTGATCCGTCGCTTAGTTCTCCAGGAGTGCGCTGCTACAAAAAGTTGGCTAAGTCTGATACGCGCATTGCGCCTCACTTGGAAATTTGAGAAAAAGAAAAGACTAGGGGTACCCCTTGATATTAATTTTTTTTTGCCAAATTTGTTGTCACATTATTTTAGGTTAAAGGGCACCAAAAACCGCCTGGGCCGCTATTAATTTCGAAAAAAGTGTTTTTTCGGCAACCCCTAACTACAAAGTCTTGTACTACATTACAGAAAGACTAGTGAATAGGTCAGTGTCTACTCGCGTGTTATTTAAGATATACAGAGCTGCTACATAGTCACTTACGTCACTTTTAGTCGCTTTTTTCCAATTCACTTCAGGAAAAGGTCACTTTAGTCACTTTTTTCCATCTCATTTATGTTTCATCTAAAAAAAAAAGAGGAGAAAGTCTAAATAATCTATGTATGGTATCTATAGCAATCTATAGTATGAAGTGATATTCAGTATTAAAATATAAATTATTTTAATTCACGATTTTCTGGTTTTCTAGTTCCTATTTTAAAGCGTCATACTAAGTCTGAAGGTAAACATTTGATCTGCAACAAAATGATCCAAGAATGTAACAGTCTTTTGTTTCTTTATATTGATTCAGATTTTCGTATTAGCAGAATACCGTTGCGTTGTAACAAAAACGATAACTTCAGTGAATTACAGTTTTTCTGAACATTACTTGTAAAATTTATTCTAGCAATAGGGTCATCCACTAATTTTTTTAACTTTATGAATATGAAATTATTCTCTCTAAAATCGCTAATAATACAAATATGATTGAAAAAAGGCTTTTTTAAAAATGAAAAATATATACTCTTTTCGAATTTGTATTTCTATCGCTCCATGTCGCCACCTAGATGTGACGTTCACATGCTTTCAATATTTTCTAAACAAGCTGGAGTTTCATGTTTTTTCTTAAAACTTAAAACTGTCCGGCGTGACATGTGCCCACATTTGCTGTACAAAATTGCTAAGATCTTTGCAACTATTTCAACGTCAGCAAATATATGGTTTATTTCGTAACATGCGTATTGTGTATTGTACTTTATTACTTGATAACGGTTGCCGAAAGGCAGGGATGGGTACGTATATTACCTGACGTAATGTACATGATTTTCTACACGATTTGAAGTACGTATTATACGTAGAAAACCTCGAGTGACGCGTCATAACCCATTCCTGCCGAACGGGATCAGCAATTTTGAGGTTATGTTTTGTGGTTAAAAATATAATCCGACTTTAATGTATACACAAATATCAACTTTTGAAGTACTTTTATTATTTTAGTTATATTGAAGCATTCGCGGTTTTTTATGCAATAACCTCTCAAAACCTTATAAAATAATATATTAAATATGATCTTTTCCAACGCGTATGCAAAAACTCGAACCTCATAATTCAATTTTAATTTTAACGAAAATATATTAGATTTATGTTTTTTACACTGTAGTGATATTTCTGCTTAAAAACAAGAGTCACTGTAAAACGGGCAAATTCCTAATATTTATACTTTTTGGATGATACCGCAAGTTCATGTTTAAGGTTAGAATGCCACCTTGCGATTTTGCGTAGAAAGTGTTGAAATTAGGTATTTTTTCAATTTGTGGTCATGCACATTAAAAAACTTATCCAAAGTAAGTTCTTTATTTTCAATTAGAATGTACAATATGCACTGGAATATTTACTTTACATTTTTTATCAGCTAAAAAGCAGAATGTGGAAACTGGAGCACTTCGCGAAAGAATAACTTATCATTATTGTGTTTGCTTTTGGTAAATTATACGAACTGTCTTTAATGTATCCTGGCATACATTGCGTGTTTAGCGCTATGAGGGCATCACATGTTTCGTTTGAAAATCGACATATCCGGTCGATATTTTGTCACTTTTTAATTAATTATTACAAAGTATTGAATAAAAAAAATAAGTTTCAATTTCACATTTAAATTCTTTGGGAGTCAAAGTCAATAAAAAACTTGACTTTGAGCGAAAAAGTGACTAATTTCGAATACAAAAAGTGACAAAAGTGACTACTGTTCACACAAAAAGAGGCCTGTAATGTTAATAGAAACACGTATCTACTAAAAAATGTCGATTTAACTACACATTTATTTTATCGGTTTGCATTTACTACTAGACTAGAAGAAATTTTATTGTCAAATTTTTTATAAACTTCAACTCCCAAAGAATTTCAATATGAAATTGAAACTTAATTTTGTTTATTAAGCACTCATGCTTACAAAAACAAGGAAAAACGTTTCGCCAGTAACGAGTCAAGCCTCATCAGTTTCTTATAATTTTTGCTATCAAGAATCACAAGACCACCATTTCCTCTTCCTACGCAGAAGATAAAGGAAAATATGTAGAAAATATAAAATAACGAAAATACTTCGATGTATTATGAATAAAGTTAAAAGTTTAATTTAAGAAATCGTTAATTAAATTAAAAAAAACTAACCTTAAAACACACTTGTGTTCGGCGACATCGAAAAAATGTGTAAAAAGTATGTACGATTTACAGAAAGAGTAAAACATGGTGTAGTAAAAATTAGTGCTTCTGTAAGCAAAATAGTGAGTGTGTATCTGTGAATTGGGAGGGAATTGGAAAAATATGTATATTATGATGGATCACCCACATACCTTTCCCAACCCACAGGTAGAACTGACATTTTTGTACTAAGTCGAACGCTCCGAAAAATACGCCATGGACATAATAAAGACATAGGTTTGAAAAGTTAGTGGAAATATGAAAGTACATGTGGTGACTTTTAGTACCATTCCAGTGACTAGGGGAAAACAAACAAGACGACAAAGCAGTCGTATATTAATTTAATACAAATCAGTCTTGAAGGGTAAAAAAATTGAATGGAATGAAGTATCATGATGAAAACAAAACATTTTAATGTCCATAAGTATTTTTTCAACATTAAAAAGAATCAGTTAGTATGAAATGTTTCTCTAACTAATCTTTTTCTGCAATTGAATTCAGTGCCAACAATTTTTGTATTTTTAAAATCGAAAAGGTGATCAAACTCATGCGAGTGTTGTACAGTAGCAGTACCACGGTCATCATGTTTGCAATAATTTTCGTATTCCCTAAGTCAGCAACATAACTAGCGTGTGATACCTTTACAGCTCTGTCAATCATGTTGACCACTCCTGATGATAGTAAGATATAAAAAATTGATTTGATTGTCTTTTTCGCCTTCGAGGGTAAACATAAGTTTGGGATGATAATTGTGGAATCTAGTGACAGTTTCATTAATTTTATCAGTAGGAATGCAAGTGAAGAAGTCTTCGACATTACGAAAAAAGGTGACCCCATAAGGAATTTGTGCAAGAGTTGTTTGTTCAATTCGTTCAATAACCAAATTGGCAAGAGCTGGTGAAATCAGGTACCCCATTGGGATACCGCACGTTTGCTTATAAATTTTATCATTGAACTTGCAGTATGAATTCTTCAAGCAAAATTGGATTAATTGGATAAATTTAGTTTTTGGAATGTTAGTATGTTGTGAGATCTCACCCCAGTTCATTTGTATGTAATGAATAATAAAAATATGGAGGATGCTGATATACATTCGGGAGTAGCGTAAAATACAAATGATTGAAATTGAAAATGCTTGGAGTCCTATTTTTTCCTTTTTGTCTAAAAAAGAAAACTGTAGAGTCTCATTACGATCACAAATTTTTTTTTATGCCCCGCAATGCTAAAATAAGTCAAAAATAAGTTTTTTTTATTTTCTCCACAAATATCGGTTGTATTGAAAAATTATTAAGGACAAAAATTATCAGGGATGAAAAAGTACATCTTTTGTGTTGAAGCAATTTTACGATACAACCAACCGTTGTCGAGAAAAATAAAAAGTAAATGTTTGAAAAACGTGATTTTATTTTATGGGTATGTGGTTTTCATCTCATCAGAATAATCAGTTCTTGGGCATTATTTACATTTTTCTAAAGTTAAATAATTTTTGTCAATAATTTGTATATAGCGATTTTCTTGAAATGCCCGATAAACACATGAATAACCATCAGAGCTAAAATGAATTTACTTTATCGCAAAGGCATGAAATCTTTTATAAAATTGCTCACTGAAAAAACAGGTAGTAGGCCCAACTACTTGGGTTTGTAAAATATGCTGCTGCTACTTCATTGGTTGGCGCAACCATTTTGCTTGTTGGTGTTACTATCCGCATTGTAATTTCAACAAACCGCGTAGTAACACCAACAAGTAAAATATAAGTTGTGCTAACCAATAAAGTAGCAGCGGCATATTTTACAAACACAGTCAGTTAGGCCTACTACCTGTTTTTTTAGCGCAGCAATTTTACAGAAGGTTTCGTGCCTCTGTGTCCAAATAAATTTATTTTAGCTCTGCGGGTTATTTATGTGTTTATAGGGCATTTCAAGAAAATTGCCATGTACAACTTATTGAAAAAAATTAATCAATTTTAGAAAACTTTCAATAATGACCAAAAACTAATTATTCTGACTTTTTAGGGGTCGTAAAAGCTGTTTAATGTTTCGAAGGTTCTTACTAATAAGCAAGATTAAAAATACACGCCCATAAAAAAATTCACGTTTTTTAACGATTTTAAAAATTTTTTTCGAGAATGGTTGTTTGTATCGAAAAATTCCTTCAAAGTAAAAGATGTATTATTTCTTCGCCGATCATTTTTGTCCTTAGTAATTTTTCGATGCAACCGATATTTGTAGAATATATTAAAAAAAACTTTTTTTGGGGGGGGGGGGGTTTCACTTATTTTTAATTTTCGGAACATTCACAAATTTCTTGATCGTAATGAAATTCTACACTTTTCTTTCTTGGGCAAAAAGGAAAAAAATAGGACCCCAAGCATTTTCAATTTTAAAAATATGTATTTTACGCTACACCCTAATATACATAGATTCAATATCCAACAAAATAATCTTGTGGTTGTTTGGAATTATAGTATTATCAATTTTCCCTTAGAAGTCCCAACTGTCTGTAATGAAATAACCTATTTTGCCTAGAATCTTTTAAATTGGTTTAGCTAGAAATTTTGAAAGATGGTAGTACGGGGCATCATAGAATGCAATAACTGGCCTTACTGGGGTGTATTGTTTATGGATTTTGCAGGGACATAGAATCTGGAAGAGATACCATAATGGCATTTTAACGTCTTAGCCATAACAGAGTTAAAGCATTTGTTCTGTAGAGAGTCTTCAATGAGGTTATTTAAATCTCTTTGAATACTAATATGTAGTAGGATCTTCATCAATTTCAACATATGTGCTTAGTTTCTGGCGGTTCGGATCCCACCTTAAGCTATAGGTCCCCCCATCATGCACTTGAGTCCAACCTAGTCCGTGGATGGCGGGGTAATAAAACCAGGCTGCCAAATATGTCATATTAGGCATACTACTCTCATCAGATAACTTGACTGGATTACAAGAATGCGTCCGCGACAGCTCTCTTATATATGTATATTATTCTTAATATTAAAATAAAAGGAGATCAGAATTATTCACTATCCCTTCGTTTCCAACCCTGACTATCCTTCGTTTGTCCATGTCAATCTTTTTCTATCTGTCAATGTAATCTCTCATAGCAACATAATATCCCATTTATATCTGGAGATATGCTTGGGCCATCGTAGGGATATTTATGAAATATCACATCAATAAGGAAATTTTGATATCCATGCACGGAGAAAAAAAAATCGAAGCATAATACCAAGTTAAGCTCTTCCTATCAAACCACGGAACTTGAACATGCAAAATTGGTTCGAAGTTCGTGCAATATTTGCTTGAATTTATGCTGTCTTAGCGCAGTAGGTAAAACAATATCAAAGCATAAAGCGTATGACAATTCTGCTCGAGCGTATTCTTTGAAAGCAGTATCGCTGTGCGAGAAAAGCTATCATTTCTTCACCTTGCTACGATTACAAGAAACACCATCCTATTTCGGTATGGGTTCCTTGCGGCTGAGGTCTTCGGCCACGCCTACTTGCGACTTGCTGCCTCTCAAGTGGATGGTCCGCGGACGTATGCGCGATGAGCCTAGGGCCTCCGTTGCAATGAACCCACATCGAAATAGTGTGGGGTCTCTTGAAATCGTAGCAGGATGAAGTAATAGCCTTTCTCGCATGGCAATACTGCTTTAAAAGCGTCAAACGTTGTACTTTACCAGTATTTAAGATTAATGAATTCTGGCTAGACTATCAAGAAAAAAAATCCTGCTACAAACGTATGAGAAGTGTTCATGCTATTATACTTCGATTTTTTTCTTCGTGTAGGATGCCCATAGGATATCGTGGGATGCTTTTAAAAAGTTTTAGGAATATTCAAAAATTTCACATGAGATATTGCAATTTTTTCGATGTCTCACGTGTGACTTTTGAAAATCCAAAAAATTTCTCAAAACATTTCAGGATACCTTAGGAATATACGATCCTGTATTGGTGTATGTGAAGCCTAACCGAACATTTTTTTATTCGCGATTTCTTCGTGTTTGATTCTATTCATGTCTATCTGTTTCTATCTTTTAGTGAATATAATGCTCCATTTATTTTTCTTAATCTTCTCTTTTTCATTCCAGCAGCCTTGATTGTTTATTTAACTTTTTTCAACTCCAACTTGTCTATATAACAATTCACGTCAATATTTATTTTTCTACATCTTTTTCAAAATAATTCTATGTCTTTTATTTTAATCCCCTTTGATGTAACCCAGTTTAATATTGTTTATTCATGCCCATATTTTTATATGTATATGGGTCATTTCAAATTAACTTCGGAATTCTTGTATCGTGTATAAATGAAGTACTTTGTCCTCTGGTTCAAATAAAAAACTTCGATTAGTTTTCCTGGCCATTCCATAGTTATATTTGAATTTTTTTGGTGTAATGACTTTAAGGCTAGATTATGTATTTATTGTTATTTTAACAGAAATTTTCCTTAAAAAGTGCAGAGAAACAATCCCCGGAGTTACCACACAATTATGGGAGGAATTATCATAGTAAAATCTTTCGGAAAGAACGTTGACGTGTTTTGTAACGATTAAACTTCAACTATGTTTCCCTAGGTTTATTCTTTGATAATTAATATTATTTTAATTATTAATTTTTTTTACACATTTAACCTCGACCAAGTTCAGTATTTCGATCTTGTAAATATGGCTTTAAAGGATTTTATATAAACATTCTTGAAAACACAACAAAATTTTTTTATGTCAAACTGTTAAATACCTCATGTCATATATGTCGACTTTAAAATGAAGATCGGATTTAAAAAAACAACCGCTGGATATTATTTGTTACAACTATCCTCGTTACACATTAAAAAGCATCCTCTTACAGTAGTGTATTATAATTAACAGCTCTGAAATTCAGTGTTTACCTATGTTGAATCCCAAAGTCAATTTGAAGTGAGCTTTATCTTTTAGATTGAATATATTCGTCCTATTTTTTCTATCCCCTCTTATGTAACTCAGTCTATATAGGTTATCCCTAGTCTGTTCCTGTCTATCTTTTTTGTGCCTTCATCATTATAAATCTCCCCATTAGGATGGGTCGACAAAAAAAATGAAATTGGAAATCAAAAACAGCCTAGCGCCGATAAGTTTCATTTTGTGTCCCTTGTAACATGTGTAAAATTTAAAATAAATCGTTCAATACCCTGAGGTTCCGCAGGGCAAAAATATGTTTAAAGAATTCGTAAATCTCAAAGTTTTGCAAAAATCGTTAATATTTTTTTAGTCATCTACAATATATGCCAAATTTCCAAAATTCGTGTAACATTTCAATACTTTTAGTTTTTTTTGGGACAAAAAATCTCATTCTTATGTACCACAAAAACTAAAATAATATTTAAAAGCTTTGCAAACTATCCTAAAATTTGTTGAGCACGTAGAAGCTTTACAAGACTCAAAATTCACCTAAAAAAAAGAATATCTTAGCATTTAAAATGGCCAGACTCTGAATTAAATCAATATTAAGAAATTCGTAATTCTTAGAGTTTTGCAAAAATCGCCACTTTGATTTTTTTTCGTAATCTACATAATGTGCCCAATTTTTTAAAATCTTGTAAGATTTCAATATTTTCAGTTTTTCTATTACAAAATCACAGTTTTATAAACATCGAAAAATTTACGATAGTTTGCAAGGCTTTTATAAATTATTTTAGCTTTTTGAGGTTTATTAAAATGAGATTTCGGTCTAATAAATATGAAAACATTGAAATTCCACGCTTATCTCTTCCTATCTTCTTTTCTATTCAGATTAACGCCTATATCTTTCAATCTCTTCTTTTGTATCCCATCCTTTATCTACCATTATCTCTTTCTATCTCCTTTTCAGTTCAGATTGATGCCTATCTCTGTGAAGTATACTAGAAATGCCTCATACAGCCGTGACTGTTTACGTTCGGAGACCCTTGATTTACCGCCAAGGCCATTGCAGGCCTTGCTTGAGACCGGCGGTATATCAAGGTTCCAGTGTATTCTCTTTTTCAAAATAATTGTATGTAAATATAAAGTGACTGCTATTTCTATGAATTTTTACGGATTGAAATCTTGAAAAATGTTGTGTCACTAATTCTCAGTAGAATTCCACTACTTTACATTTAGAGAGTGTTTTGAGACTAAGAAAAAAATCCGAATTAAAAAAATAAAAACATTTTTTGATTATGAAAAGTGGGGGACAAATTTTAAATTTGAAAGAATAGTTGTAACCACTTGGTAGACCGTAAAAAGATCTATTGAAAACATGTACGTCAAAATTCGTCGATAGTGTAGAAACCCCACTATCAAGTTGACTCCAAAAGTTGGTTGGGTAGCGATTCTGGCTACCGGCGTTTCGTCCCGGATTCATTTGTGTGGACTCATCAGTGTGACTGATCATCAGCAGTGGATCCTGCCACAGACGCCTTGGAGAACTTGAAGAGATTTCTCTGCTGTCGCCCATCTGTGTTGTATCAGCGCCGCTTGGTGCTTAACTTCTGTGAACGGAGTGAAAGCTAGTCTGCGATTCTGGTACTCAAGAATCTGTAGGTCTGTGCAAGTTTTTGCCACCGAAAAAGTGAGTCCCCACAGTACTCCCCTCCAAGTGATGTAGGCACGATAAAGATGGTAGTTAGGATGAGTAGATTGCTTGGTTCGTCGGAAGGCGACATAAGAGACCGCATCTAGCTGGGTTCCAATGCGCGAGAATGGGAGGGATTGGTTCGGATCATTGCGGCTTTGAAGTGGGAGACCGAGTTGCATGTGCAGCGTGACCCCGAAATTGCTTGTGTAGACTCGGCTGCTGTACCCACGGAGCGAACAAGGCTAGTTGCATCGGTGTGACGGAGAAAAGCCTGTTCGATGTGCTGGAACTAGAAAATAGCAGACTAGGCTGATGTCCATTGCACGGTGTGAATGAATGAAAAATATGGTAAAAAAAAATCTCAAAGAAAACGTATTACGGGGTATTGTTCGTCACAGTTATAATAACTAAAAACCATGAACATCAAAATCGTAGCTGATCCTTTTTTAAAAATATTTGATTAAAAAGAGAAACCTCTTATATTTGCGGGTTGCTAATTTTTTTGAAAACACATGGTAATCTGTAAATAAATTGATAGAAAAATATTGGTTTGAAAGTATATTTGGTACCAAAGCAGAAAAAAATATTGTTTTGAGCAAGAAAGATATAAAAGTAAACCTTGATTTCATTTTTACAAGTGAATGGAAGACAATTATGCAACTGCTTCAAAGAAATTAATTTGGTATTGTCTGTTTTTCATTAAAAGATTGATTTTATACTTTTCTCAAAACTTGAGAAATTCTCGATGAAAAGCCTCGCATGGCTGTTCCGACTACAACCCTAAACCTTCATCATCTCTTAAATTTCTAAGACATGCTTCTGAGTGTTCCGAGGGGCTGTTCACTCTCGAATTTAACGTATGAAATCATTTTGTGGCTGTACCTATAACGTAAAGTAATGCTTAGAGTAGTGCGTAGTGAGTAGTTAGTGTAGACAGTGCTGAAATCTCTCGTTTAACATCAGTTAAGGACGAATCAGTGTAGCACAGTGCTGCTTAACGTGAAGAGTAAGATGAAATAATTGCTGGAATGCTTAAGAGCGGTGGCAGATACTTGTTTGTGTGGCTGAGCGAATTAATGAATATGTGTGCTGTAAACGGTGAAGTTCCAGATAATTGGAGAAAGGCGATTATCGTCCCACTCTACAAGGGGAAGGGTGATAAAGGTGACTATTAATTATAGAGCGATTAGCCTTCCAAGTACCATGGGCAAAATATTTACCAAAATACTTATTGGTAAGGCCATGGGAATAAATAAGGAAGGGATCTGGGAAGTCCAATATGGATTTATGCCAAAGAGATCATGTGCGGATCAGATATTTAGCTTGAGACAGATCATAGAAAAAAGTTTGAGAGTAAACAAAAGAGTTTTTTGTGCATTTGTTGATCTGAGAAAAGCTTTCGATAAGGTGAGTAGATCTAAACTTTGGGGAGTCCTTAATGAGTGTGGAGTGAATGGTTGGCTTCTAAAGGCAATAAAAGCAATATATGATGATATTAAAGGGAGTGAAAGAGTTAATAGACAACTGAGGCATTAGCTTGACATTAAGCAGAACGTTAGCCAAGGGTGCGTTATGTCCTTCTGGATGTTCAATATATACATGGACAAATGTCTAAGAATGGCTCTCTTAGACTAAGAAGGTATTGATCTCGAGACAGTGAAAGTGCGTGGACTAGCGTTTGCAGATGATAAGATTGTTACGGCAGAGTATGGGTCTTAAGATTAACGTGAATAAAACAAAAATTATTGTGTTTGAAAGAAGGGATGAGAAAACAGTATACAACATTGCTTTAAACGAAGAGAGGATAGAACAAGTTGATGATTTCGCGTACCATGGAAATTTATTTACTTCTGATGGAAAGATAGATGCAGAGATGTCAAGACCGAACGAGTTACGCTTACCCCGAAAGGGATTTGGTTTAATGGTATAATAATAAAAATAATTTATTTACGGATTACTCTGTTTTCAAAAAAATTACTTACCCACAAACATAAGAGGTTTTTTTCTACTCAAATATTTTTAAAGAAGGATCAGCTACTATTTTAATTTTCATGGTTTTTACTTACTGGAACTGTTACAAGCAGCACCCCGTAATCTGTTTTCTTTCACATTTTTGTTTACTCATTTTTCATTCGGGAACACCGTGAACGTTGACCAATCAGATGCGTATTCTCTGCTTAGGACCAATCAGAAGGTTTGCGTATTCATCACGTCGAGATCACTACTATAGGTTACATAGTGTCAATAGTGTAGAACTCCCACTATGAAGCTGACTCGTCTTGATTTCGACTCGATTTAGACTTGAGTTCAACTTGAAGACGAGGATGTCTAGCTGCGTCTCAAAATGGAGTCGAGGTTATGAGTTTATGGCCACAAGAGGTAAGACGGAGCTAGCTCTACTCAAGACTTAAGAGAACCATTCAGAATCTGTGGGTCTTAACGACTATAGCCGTAAAAAATCTGCTTTAAAAAGATTAAAATTACAATTTTCTATAAGGATCTCCTAAACCGTAAGAAATACGTAAAAACAGACAACAATTTCGGTATTTCCGCCAAACAAGTATAAGACAAATGACAAAGCCACCCGACGCGTCCTCAGATTGCGGATAGAGGGTCCCCGTACCGAGGGTTTCTGCCGAATACGGTTAAAAAAGTTAATAAGCAGTCGCGGACAATTGTGAGGGATGGTCCCGCTATAAAACCCCCAAGCTAAGGCGTGAACAACCGTGCCGAAAGCTGAATGGCACGAGTGATGTGTCTCAAACGGTGTCTCTGGGATACCGGGCGACCTCCTAGAGTATCAGCCTTACCCTTGCATGCGGGGCT
>JAUMHM010024026.1:0-16594 GCA_032362435.1 Melikaiella ostensackeni
AACTGAGGATCGTCGAGGTAGAACTCCACTTGTTCTTTCGCAAGGAGAAACTGAGCATTGCAGAGGCCGAGCTCCAAGTGTTTCCTCTGAAGAAACAGTTGAGGAACACTAAGAACGAGCTTCACTTGTTCCCACTAGAGGAATGACTGAGGATCGTGGAGGCAGAGGTCCACTTGTTCTTTCGCAAGGAGCAACTGAACATTGCAGAGGCCGAGCTACAACTGTTTCCTCCGAAGAAACAGTTGAGGAACATTAAGAACGAGCTTCACTTGTTCCCACTAGAGGAATGACTGACGATCGTGGAGGCAGAGGTCCACTTGTTCTTTCGCAAGGACTAACTGAGTATCACAGAATTCAAGCTCCACTTGTTTCCTCTGAAAAAGACAATTGAGAAACAATAAGATGGAGCTTCACTTGTTCTCACCAAAAGAACAACTGAGGATCGTCGAGGTAGAACTCCACTTGTTCTTTCGCAAGGAGAAACTGAGCATTGCAGAGGCCGAGCTCCAACTGTTTCCTCTGAAAAAACAGTTGAGGAACACTAAGAACGAGCTTCACTTGTTCCCACTAGAGGAATGACTGAGGATCGTGGAGGCAGATGTCCACTTGTTCTTTTGCAAGGAGCAACTGAGTATCGCAAAAGTCAAGCTCCACTTGTTTCCTCTGAAAAAGACAATTGAGATACAATAAGATGGAGCTTTATTTGTTCTCACCAAAAGAACAACTGAGGATCGTCGAGGTAAAACTCCACTTGTTCCTTCGCAAGGAGAAACTGAGCATTGCAGAGGCCGAGCTCCAACTGTTTCCTCTAAAAAAAACAGTTGAGGAACACTAAGAACGAGCTTCACTTGTTGCCACTAGAGAAACAACTGAGGATCGTGGAGGCAGAGGTCCACTTGTTCTTTCGAAAGGAGCAACTGAGTATCGCAGAGGTCAAGCTCCACTTGATTCCTCTAAGAAAGACAATTGAGGAACACTCAGACTGAGCTTCACTTGTTCTCAATAGAAGAACAACTGACGATGGTAGAGGCAGAGCTCCGCTTGTTCTTTAGCAAAGGGCAACTGAGCATTGCAGAGGCCGAGCTCCACTTGCTTCCTCTGAAATAGGCAATTAAGGAACACTAAGTCCGAGCTTCACTCGTTCTCACTAGAAAAACAACTAAGGTTCGTGGAGGCAGTGCTTCACTTGTTGTTTCGCAAGGAGCAAATGAGAATCGCAGATCTTAAAAGAAGATTTCCGGATCATCCCGATAATGCTAAAATTGGTGACAATTGCAGAAGGGCCAAATATGAAAGTGGTGATGTAGATTCTCAAACATCTCGTGATATATCGGATGTTAGTCAAAATGATGTTTATATGGATCAAAATGAATCTTCAATTCTGATTCTTCAACGTAGTCTAAAGTTGATAATACCGCAATAGTTCGTTCCTGAAGAGAAATTGAATTAGAAGACATGTTAAGTGGATTGCAAGAGAAACTTTCTATCTTACAGATTAATGATCCTCAAAAATTGAGTATTCTTACGATAGCTCCAGAAGCATGGGGCGTTAATAAAGTCACAAAATAATTCAGCTGCAGTAGGCGAATGGCAAAAAAAGCTAAAGATCTTAGCATTTCTAAATGGGTTTTACTAGACACTACAGCGGAGACTGGTAAACCATTGCCGGAATCTGCTGTAGACAAAATAAAAAACTTTTATTCTGATGATACGAAAAGTAGAATCATGCCCGGCCAGAAATAAGTTGTTTCTGTGGAAACAGATGAAGACCGCTGTTTGATGCAGGAACGCCTCTTTTTGTTAGGTTTGAGGGGACTCTGCGGTAATTATAAAGAAAGTCACCCAAAATTCCCAGTGAGCTTCAGCAAATTCGCACAACTTCGAAACAAGCTAGCTATTCGGTGTTGAGATTTCCAATATTTTGGAAATCAACAGTTGCAAATTTTAAGGGGGTATATAGATCAACTCTACAGATGTAGTCACAGAGCCAGATGTTAGTCCCGTTCTGGGAATATTCGCGCAATTCTGCAACGTGAGAGTCACACAATCGTCGAACATCCATAACCCCTCGGCCTTCATGCTTGTGTGGTAGAACTTTTCTTTCTACAGCTGTCCTCTCATGGTTCATTCAGTGCTCAGACCAGGAGAGCAAACCTAAGGAGTATATTAGGACAGGATTGGCATAGGCGTTAACTGCCTTTGTGATGTTTTTCGCACTGCAGCCGGACGCCAGAAACCGATTAGGGCGACTTCAAAAAGCAGTCTTAAGCACCTCTTCAATCGCAGAGTGGAGCGGAACCCTTGCCTGCAATATGCCAAGGTGCCTGTACGAATCTGTATCAGTCATCGCCTCAATCAGAGCATGGTCGTCCAGCATCCGTGATATATTTACCTCTCCACGGGACAAATACAGCTTTCTGCATTCATCCAAGCCCAGAGACATCTTGACGTCACTGGAGAACCGCAGCAAGATGTTGTGTGGGCTGTTCAGTTTCGACTCTGATCTTGCATAAACCCTCAGGTCGCCCATGTGCAGAAGGTGAGTGAGTAAAGAATCAGCCACTCTCGTTTCAATTTGGAACCCATGGGACGTGTTGCTGAGTGTCCAACTTAGCAGGTTCAATGCTTAACAAAACCATAGTGCGCTGAATTATACACCTTGGAAGATTCCTCGTTTAATGGGCGAGGACCAGGTATCCCTCATCACCTCACGACTCAAACATCAATTCTTTGTGCACTTTGTGTGCATAACGCAATCCAGAAATCAAATGACACGGGGACAGATCTTATATGTCTTAAGGACGTTAAATGTATAATCGTGGGGTATTGAGGGAAACGCCTGTTGGTAGTCAATGTAGGCTTTGTGCAAATTGCGTTGATGGTGTAACGCATGCAACACAACTACACTGTCAATCGTGACTTGGTCCTTGATACCACTAGGAACCTCGACAGCAACTTTTTTGTTCTCCGGAGAGGGTGTTTTTCTCCTCACGATATTCATGGACGAAGTCAGAAATGATGGCCGTGAGACACCCCATCCACATCGGGCGCTATCAAGTTCTTGTCTCTCTTTAGGATGCGAGCTACGTTGGAGATTGAAATAAATAGAGCATTCATCTCAGGCAACCGTGCAACTCTACCCTTTTCTAGACGAAGCCAAGTCGTGTACAGCTGACTTGTCTTATAAGTACTCCAGATTCTCAACCAATATCTGGCCATTTCCTTGGCCCTAGGTGGTCCGCAATGATATGGGGCCTTATTTTCGCCATCTACAATTTTGCGATAGAAACGTTTTTTGTCTGCCGAGAAGGTCCTATTGTCATTGCTTTTCGCGGTCGCTCTCCTGCATCATCGCAGTCGCGCTGACAGGACCATGAACCTCTGTTCAAGATAGTCAATCTCTCCGTCCAGATTTGTGGATGCTCTTGTGCTGACGTTATGTGGACGAAGGATTTCCTCCACATGGCGAGTCAGTCTCTGAGGTCGATTGCGCTTTCGAAATTGGTACAACCGTCCCAGTTTTGCTCTTATTCTACTAACTTCGCCTTGAAGTCGGAACTTTCATGGAGGGTCTGACGTCTATCTTGAGGCGTAGTTGTTAGTAGCCCGGACTCTAAGTTTTATGCTCATTATCCTGGCACACGTGACCGCTCTGTTGACTCTAAATTCCGGCAGACCGTTTCTCATGGATGGTTCTTAATCTGCAAACTCTAGGATGGTATTAGTCACACACACCATGAGACGTAGGCTTTCCTCATTAAGCTCTTCGAAAAGTTTAAGAGGAACAGGAAAAGCGTCCAGTAAGTTGCCCACAAGTTCCGGTTAAGTGGACAAGCAGTGTCGATGATATAGATTTTTTCACCTTTTTTCTCACGCATGACAATGTCGGCTCGATTGGCTCGAATATAATGATCCGTGTGGATAGTAACATCTCAGTACAAGATATAGTCCAAGATATATTACAAGATATAGTCCAGAAGGGTACTGGAATGTATCTACTGTGAAACATAAATTTCTCATTATTTTGCAGTGGTTTTTATATATTCTTTACGTGTAGTGGCCATTCCTGATACTGACAACACAAAAGACGATGTGGATTTTATTCATAAAATTTTATTTCCTGTAAAACATAAATTTCCCTACATTTTGCAGTGTTTTGTAAATATTCTTTATGTTTAATGGGCATTTCTCACATTCACAACGCGTCTGATGATGAGTATTGTATTTGCAGCCTTCTATCTTCTGCAAAACATAAATTTTTCGGAGGCATCAATTTTGAAATAAAACAGGTTTTCCAAATTCACGCAGCAAATTTCAAAAAGTTTCATAGATTAGCCCTGTAAGAGTTTAAAATTTTATCTCGAGAGTTTACTCGTAAAACGTCGCGAGCGAACCGTGGCACAAGTCAAGTCGTTTTTCTGAAAAATGCTTCAAAATATTCTGTCAGCTTTTTGCATGCGCCTATTTTTCAATATTTTTTAGTGTTTTTAAATATTGTTTACCTGTAGTGGGCATTTCTTATACTGACTACACAATTTACTATGAGTATTTTGAATTCATGGACACTGACGGATATTCTCGCAAATTTATGGAAACTTACGAAAATTTGTGGAAAGTTTTGAAAGTGCGCGGAATCTTTCTAATATATGAGGAGTTTCGGAAATGTATGGAAACTTTTGGAAGTTTGTGGAGGTTTTTGGAAAATTTATGAAAAGTTTTCGAGAGAATTGAAGGTCATGAAAATTTGTAAAGGTTTTCGAAAATGGAATTTTCTGGAATAAAAATTCAAGGTAGTTTCTAGCTTGTTAAGTTTCTATTCACCATTGAGAATTCTTATCACGTCTTTGGAACAATGAATGATCTTTTCTCACCTCAGAGGCCAAACTATAGGAAACTGGTACCGTCCTCACGTCAAGGGTGGAGGAGAAGAAGAAATAATAATAAGTCGAAGCAGACGCGAGCTAGACTAGATAATTTGCAGAAACCAGAAGTACATTTCGTACGTCGTGAAAAACTGGATAAATATTGGGGGCATCATCAAGAAGACTGAATGTCGGAATAAAGCAAGAAACGTGTAGGAGATGCATGGATGATACTGCAAACAGCATCTTCAAAAGTACGTCTGAAGTGTGCGGTACTGCGTTCGTAGGAAGAAAGAATGAAGATACTTGGTTGAATGATGAAATCCGCATGGCTGTCAACGTGAAAAAGCGAGCGTACTCGAGAATGCTGAATATTGGAGGTCTTAGCAATGAGGAAAGGACTAGATTAGCAAATGATTATAGGGATAAAAACAGAAAAGCGAAAATACTAGTCAAGGAAGGAGGATAAAATAAAAGCAAAAGAAGATAAAAAAATGCAAAATGATTTTGAAAGAAGTGAAAAATCATTTTGGGAATAGGCTAACAAGATTGGGAAAGAAAGTTTTAGCACTGAAGAAGTGGGAATCAAGAATGCTGATAGTGAAATCGTATGGGATTCGAACGAAGTGAAAGACTGTATAAGAGATTTTTTCAAAAGATTGTATGGATGTTAAGCTATGGAGCATAACAACTTTCCCATTGAAGAGAATACGCTAGACGATCCCGTTGTAGGTAGCGGAAGAAAAATCAATATCGACGACATTATATCCGTGATTGAGAAACTGAAGAATGGTAAGGCTGTCGGTGTGGATGGCATCACCGCTGAAATGCTTAAGAGCGGTGGCGGATATTTGTTCGTGTGGCTGAGCGAATTTAGGAGTATGTGTGCTACGCATGATGAACCTGCAAATGATTGATGTGTTTAGGTAAAGCGAATGATTGGAATGTGTCAATGAGATTCTGGAGCGGAGGGATGTAAGGAGTCGAAAAAACACAAGAGCGTGCATCAAATGGCGTATGGAGGAAAGTTGCTTATAAGAAGAAGAGTGATGCCTGAAACGTAAGATTTTGGATACTAATGGGTGCGCGTGAAGAGTTTTTCTCAGTGGATATTTATACAATTGATACAAATGAAAAATGCAGAATCTGTAATAGAAACTCTGTCCGCTACATCATAGATTACATGCTTCTACATTCCTGCATCCATCCATTACGTCATTTCTCTCTTATTGTTACTCGTTCCTTTGGTGTTTTCTCCTTTTACATATGACACTCGCCTCTACTCGTTACCTCGCCCAGACTCTTGTCACTTTCCATAGAGGAAGTTACTAGTATCAAAACGGAGGAAGAAGCGTGGAAAAACTCTGTATAAATTTTCGTAAGCTTCTATAACTCTTCATATATTCGCGCAAGATTTCACAGATTTCAAAAATTTTCGAAAGTTCCTCCATTTGCATACATTCCATTTTTTTTAGAACTTTGATATCTATTAAAATCCTTTAGAAGCCTACGAACTTCCGTAACTCCTTATTAAATATTTCAAAATCTCTTGAGATACCTTGAAATCCCCTAAAATTCGTGAATATGCTTTGAAATCTTTTAACATCTCTTAGAATCCTTTGAAATATTCGCAAACTTTTTGAAATCTTATGAAATTCCTTGAAATGTTCAAAATTCACTTAAAATTCCCTGACATCCTACTGAATTCGTGATAATACTTTGGTATCTATTAAGATCCTTCGAAATCCTGCGAAATTCCGTAACTTCTTAATAAATATTTCAAAATCTCTTGAAATCCCTTGAAATCCCTTAAAATATTCGGAAATTTTTTGGAATTCCGTTCAATCTCTTGAATTCGTAAAAAATCCCAAAATCCTTTGAAATCTCTGCATAAGCTAAAATATTATAAGTAAACTACTTATCGCAAATTGAATTTGGACTAGAAGAAATGCCCACTGCACATCAAAAATGTTCGAGAACACTCAACAATATTGAAATGCACATGCGTGAAAATAACAGATTTTTCAAATGTACTCTTCGAAAAGCGATATCTCCTCGGACACGGCGCGTTAACTACTGCTTTCAAAGCGGGTCCTGCAGTTGAAATTTGAAAAGAAACATTTTAGAATTAACGAGTGATATATTCTTCCTTCATCTCGCTATGGCAATTTAAAAAGCGTCAATCTTTGAATATACAGGTATATTGTGTAATAGCTGTACTCTAATAATCGTAGAATTGTATGTGTTTAATTTTAATTATTGTATTATGCCAGGAAACGAGTGAAGTGAGCTATTAGATCAATTTGAAGTTCTTTCCACTTTTATACTGCATTAATACTGAGAGCTTAAAAAAATTGGAAAAGGAGCAGAAACACTTGGACAATATATTTCAAGACCATTCAAAAAGTTTTATTAAGCCGCAGCGGCATAAGTTACAAACTAGCAATCTAATATTACAAACTAATTTAGTTGGCCCTACTTCTTAACTAGTTTTTATAACTACCGGTACCCAACCACCCTGGACTCTTCCTTCAGGATTAGCCTTGCACTGCTAAACTTGTTTGCTAATGGCTGTTGGCAAAGATATTCTCCTTTAATATTTTATTTTATTTATTTTTATCATATAACATAGTATACCTAACGAAAGAAAAAAATTAGAGGAAGCAGCTGAACAATATTCATTTTCAAATTGAAGAAACGATTTTACAGTCCTCAAAAATCCTCTATGGTCATCCAAGCGTTAACTTCGCTGTGCAGAGAGGTTCCATAGAATCGTTTCATCGAATTTTCAGAACCTTCGGTCGCTGTATAATCTGCTATTATTTTTTGGATTTAAAAAAGCCGACTGCTTCTTGTACGTCGTACGTCTTACATGAGTTTATCGTCAGACCTGGGTAAGCGATACGATTGATTATCGCGTCTAGAATCAACTCCTCGTCTCCGAGGTTCAAAACCATCTTCACCCTGTTGAGAGTTTTGACTAAACCCAGAGCTAGAAGCCTGATGCCTATTGGGGTCATTGTAAGAAAACGCATGCCGCGGAGGTATTGTTACAACCTGGCTCTCTTCAACTGTCTTTATGAAGTCATCCACTAACTTCACCGCATTCACAGCACTATGCATGAGTTTCGGGTCCAAATGGTGATCTTCAATCCAGATAGAGATCAGTGCTAGCCATTGCACGTCTTCAATGGTTTCAGGACTGTTGGTGTCCTCGTGTAGTGTAGTATAGTATCGTTTATGTACGAGTATTGGTAAAATCAAATTATTATAAAATTTTCCAACCACTCGATTTCCTACAATTATTGGCTCCCCACGAGGAACAAAGATTCCATCAATCGAACTTATAGGAATAACGGGCTCACTCGTGCTACCGCTCGTGTGCTGCCCCCTGGGATCCCCTGATTGTAAGCTTAATTCTGTAAAAACGCAATAGAAATGTGTAAAGTTAAATGAGCATTAAAAAACAAACATTAGCAAAACTTAGGTAAAATGTGAGGCCGTTCAAAAAATACGTAACGCCTTTAGGCTGGTGGGGAGTTCATAAAATATACTGCGCTGCGTTACTTTGGGGAGGGGAGTGGGGTGGATCTTTAGAGGTTTTCTACGTAACACTATCAATATATATTTTTTAATATAAAATTGCATGAAATATGCTATTTCTGATAATATGTAAAGTATTTTTTTTCCTTTATGGTAACGTGAAAGATGACAAAGTTCTGCTTTCAATGACCCTAAAATAAAGTTCTTTTTTTCAAATCATCATGAAGATATCGTGAAAAAAGTTAAAATAGTTCAGTTCTACGTGGAGTGTCCGTAACATCTCAAGAAAATTTCATTAGTTTCTCTCTGGCTGCAGCCAAAGTCTTAGCTTAGAATTAAGAAGTCCTTAGAATTGAAGAAATGTTTATACCTACTTCCGGGACTCCTTACTTCAGCAAACTTGAAAATTTTGAATATTTATACAATATATTTTTGAAGGATTGACACAAGCACTTCATTTTGGAATCTCTAGGCGCAAAACTAACAAACTACAAGTGGTCTTATATTCCTTGACGGAAATGTTTTTATAAAAAAAACAATACATATTATTTTGAAAAATCAAAAAGTTATTTGACTTTTAACAAGAGTTGCTTCTTATACAACTACAGACCTCGGACTTTTCCGAGAAATTCAAAATAGTGTCAATGGTAGCATAAATGTTGAAAAATAGTAGGAAAATAGTGTCATGCAATTTTTCAAATATTTCCTCCTGAGGTTAACATTTTTTAAAAATCTTTTATACAACATGCGTCTCCCATAAGATCGCGTCAAATATTTCGAATCTTTGGAAATACCCCAATAAATTTGCGATCCGTTGAAATCCTTAAAAACCCTGAAGTATGTTGAATTCTTCAAATATTCGGAACATTTTTAATTTTCTGAAATCTCACGCAAACATTTGAAATTCCGTAGAAAGTTTCAATTCTCTTCAAATTTTCTATAATCATACAAAATTATTTGAAATCTTAGTAAATTCTTCGGAAACTTTTAAAGTGGCCCTATATTCTTCAAAACACTTTGAAATTTTTAAAATCCCTCAGATCTTCTGAGATCCCGTAAATCTTGAAATATTTAATATCTTTCATAATACTTTTGGAAATTTTTGAATCTTTCAAACCCTCTGAGACTTTAGGAAATCCCATTAAGGCCGTAAAAATCCCTTGACACCCCTGAAAGTATCTTCAAATTGTTTTCCTTTTCATTTACTTCTGAAGAGCTTCAGGCATCCGTTGGCATCCCTTGAAATCTTCTAAATATTATTGATATGCCGGATACCTTTTGAAATTTTTTGCAATTATATGAAATACTTCGAAATTCTTTGAAATTCGTTGAAATCTACTGAAATCTATAGGAATTACTCATAATTGTTTAGTTTCTTTCGAAACCCTATACCTACTACCATACAATTATACATAAAGAAAAAGTTAGATTGTCCAAACTTTATTAGATTTATAATTTTATTTGCGTAAGATTTTAGTTGAAGTTGATGTCTACCAAAGATGTTTACAATTAATCTCGGTAGGGTCGTAGTTTAGCACGCATGTACAGATTTTTTATTTATTTAAGGCTAGGTAGTTGAACTTTGGAGAATGAATTAGAAATATATTACATAGGAATATAAACTTGCCTTACGACCATTGTATATTGCTTTTCTTGCTTTCAAAAGCCAACCATTCACTACATACTCTTGCAGGACTTCCCAAAGCTTAGTTCTATCCACCTTGTCAAAAGTTTTTCCCATTCTCGATCCCGGTTCATTTTTTTGAATCTATGAGGTAACAAACAAGCCTTTTTCTAATCATATCTCCCAGTAAAATGATTATTTCCTCAGAATCGCAGGGACCTATAATATCATTCAGCAAGTCCTAGAAGGTATCTCTTACATCACTACTGCCACCCTTTCCTTAAGATCATTCACACCTCTAGCATACTAAACACCCATTCTTGATTCATCGCCTGAAACTTTTCCAAAGGCAAGCCTTTCGTCAACAGAAGTGTCAATCCTATCCGAGGTTTTATTATTATTTGTATTGTTCATTACATGAAGTATACTCTCATCTAACAAATCAATGCGAGAAATGTTTTTCATAAGTATAAATATCAAATTAAAAATAAGAAGCTGAGTCGTCACAAGGTGGTGTAAACATTCATAACGTCATTTCCGCTAAACTCGGATTATTACAAGGAAAGTATGCAAAAAAGGCAAAACCGAAGGACTTATGATTAGATTGTGTTGCATACTGAGGGGGGCACCAGTCTCCTGCAGTTTGATCTTCATGATGGGAAATGACCATTCATTTATTACTTCATAAATAAGATGAGAATTCTAAAACCTGAATGAAACTTGACAAGCTAAGAAACTTTCACAAGTTTCCATCACCCTTCAAAGGTTTCGTGGATTTCCGAAAGCGGCAAGCATTTTCTTGAATTTCCATCAATTTACAAAAGTTTCAAAATACTTCTATCTATTTTCAAGAATTCCCATAAGTTTCTAAAAGTGTCAAACATTTGCACCCATTTTCAAAATTTTTCATAAATTTTCAAACTTTTCATAATTTATCAAAATATTTTATAAATTTCCAATACTCCCCATAAGTTTCCGTCAATTTCTACTTCAATTATCCAAGAATATTGGGATGGCACGCAACATGTTCGTTCCGTTTATGGAACGTCATGGGTAACATTTTAAATATTGGATCAGTACTTTAAATAAAAAAAAGATTCACTATGCATGCAAAATATTTTTAAAAAATTGAAATATGAATGCAGGGAAAGAAACCTGACAGAATTTTCAAATGTATTTTTCTAGCGAATCGACGTTGACCGCAGTTTTCGTAAGACTGGTAGGATTGTGAGAAAACGCATGTCTCTACTTAAGCAAGAATTTGACACTTTTCTTGTATAGAGTCTTTGTCTAGCTAAAGAGTCTTTTAAAATGTTGTGCGTAAATTTAGGAACCTCTTTTCTTGAGAAATGTAGTTCGGGAAATTTGTTGTTTACTGCAAATTACCTAATACAAGTAAAATACACATCGTTAATTATGTTGTCACTTCAATTATTATCCTAGGATATTGGGATTGTATGCAACCTGTTCGTTCTGTTTATAAAACTTCACAGGCAACATTTGTAATTTTGAACCGGTACTTTCAATAAGACAAAGGTTCCCTACACGTATGAAATTGAAAAAAAACATTGGAAAAACGCGTGGAAGAAAAGCTGACAGAAAAAACATTGAAATTTGTAAATTTATGTATGTATGTATGTGTGTGTACCTTTCTTGCCTCTAAGAATGTCAAGTTCTATGTCAAGGGCATGTCATTTTTCCAAAATAGAAATGTTTACACAGATATAAAACAAGAAGATGAAAGTGTATGTACAAAAGTTTCCATTCATACTGGTTAAGCTTTTCAGTGCTTGTTCAAATAAGGAAAACGCTCTGATTTTTGAAATGGTATTTCTAGAATTATATATCGTACATAGAGTTGCTGGGTCTATATTTGAGCATAAAAAATGTCGATTTTTATGGTTGGTCGTATGTATGTTAGACAAATAATGATTTTGAATGGACAAGTAAATTCGAAATTTGGTGAAAATGTGCAGAAGGTCTTCTGTGTGCTTTACATACATTCTCTATCAACTTTTTTTTTCTAATTTTTGCTAAATTTTGTCGGTTTTTCACTATTCAAGCCCATTTATTCTTTGAGTCTTGAAAAAAAGTTTTCAAAATTTTCCAAAATTTCAGACAACAAAATTTAATTGATTGTGTCGGTCTTACAATTAATTTTATTTAAATAATGTTCACCATATTAATTTTTGGATACAAATGTTGGTATAGCGCGAGTCTTCCATATCAAAAACCTGTGCAGCCCAATTTATCAAAATTTTTATGTTTTGGCTAATTACGCAAGAGAGGCCTAATTCTAATCTAACTACAACGTCAGGTTTGCTTCTCACTAAGCGAAAAGTGTTGCTAAAGACACTGCAAGAATTAAAGGGCATAAAGTTTTCTGAAAAACTAAATAAAATCGAACATTACACCTTAAATAATTCAGGAAATATCACTGTCAAAACTTATTTTTTAACAAAAAATTTGACAACAAAAAATTTTTTATTTCAGTTTTCCTGAAATAACTCAATTCTTGTGCAACACATTTGAAAGTCATCAGAAAATAAGTTTAGCTAGACCTAATTTTCTAAAAGTCTGAAAGTCTAAGCTTTTGCTTCATTTGACATGAAAAAAATGTATTTAAAAATGACAATTCAGATCAACTTCCAACAAAGTAGTTAAATTTTGAACCAAAAAGATGAATTTGCGACCAGGAAGTTTAATTTTCTACGAAAAAGACGAATTTTCAACAAAATACATCAGTTTCAGCAAAAGAATTGATCTTTCATGCGAAAGATCAATTTTCAATTAACGAGATAAATTATCATCTAAAATGGTAAATCTGCAGCAAAAAGAATGAATGTTTAACAAGGGAGTGCAACTTTCAACCAAGTAGTTGAATTTTCAACGAAAAGTATGAAGTATAATAGTTGATATTAAAATCAAAACTGAATTATTTTCAACCAAATAGTTGCATTTCCAACCAAGAAAAAATGAAAATTCTACCAATAGAGATGAATTTTTAAACCAAAGAGATCAATTTGTAACAAAGAAGATTGAGCTTCTACAAAAAAAGTCGAATTTTCAACTAAAAGATACATTTTCAACAAAAAACGGAATTGTTTGATTTTCAGTTTGAAAAATTAATTTTTAACAATCAAAAAAACAAATCTCAACAAAATGCTTAAATTTTCAAGCAAAAATAAATGAATTCTTAACAAAGGAGTGCAATTATCAACTGAGTAGTTGAATTTTAGACCAAAAAATATGAATTTTTCAACGAAAAATGTAATAACTGATATTTCGACAAAAAATAAGAATTTTCAACAAAATAATCCCATCCTCAACCAAAGCAGAATCATTTTCAACCAAAGAATTGCTTTTTTAACCAGAAAATATGAAGAACCTACATAAAAGAGAACTTTCATGCCAAAAAAAAATGAATTTTCTACAAAACAGTTGAATTTCCAATCCACAAATGTGAATTTTCGAACAGAAAGATCAATATTCAACCAAAAAAATTATGTTTCTACCGAAAAGATGAACTTTCAACAAAATATATGAAATTTTAACAAAACACTTGAATTTCCAACTAAGGATGATGCATTTTCAACCAAAAACTGAATGGTTTGAGTTTCAGTTAAAAAAATCAATTCTAAATTAAAAAAAAAAGATTTTTGAACAGAGTGGTTTATCTTTCAACCAGTAGTGAAATTTCCAACCAAAAAATATGAAGTTTTCGCGAAAAACGCAACAGTTGAGATTTGCACAAAAAATTCTTTTAATTTTGTATCGAAAACAGTTGGATTCAACCCAAAAAGATGAATTACCAAAAAAATGGTTGAATTCTCAAACAAAACGAATGAATTTTCACACAAAAAGATTAAATCTTCAAACGCGAAGAATAGTTTTTCACCAAAGAAGACGAATTTTTTAACTAAACAATTGAATTTTGAACTCAAAATATGTATTTATAACAAAAAATGGGATAATTAAATTTTCGGTTTAAAGAATTAATTTTCAACCAAGAAAACGAATTTTTGACAAGATATTGAATTTTCAATCAAGAAGATAAATTTAAACTAAGAAGATTAATTTTCTACCAAAAAAGACGAGTTCTCAACAAAGTACATGAATTTTTGACCAAGCAGTTGAATTTTTAACTCAAACAGATCAACTGAAACAGATTACCTGAAACTTTTACGACAATAATTAGATTTTCAACAAAATAATAATTTATTTGCAACCAGAAAAGATGAATTTTCGAAAAAAATATAACTGTAGACTTTTCCAGTAACAACAATTTAAGAATTCCGTTCCAGCCAAAAAAGTTGAATTTTCTTATTATGTTCTAAAAATTTAGTTCACATTTAAGTGGTTAATGAGAAAAATATGAACTTTTTACAAAGTAGTTCAACTATCAGATGAAGAGATAAATTTTTAACTAAAATGATAAATCTTCAACTAAAAAAGAATAATTTTTAGCAACTGGAGCAGATTATTTTTAATCAAACAGTTGCATTTTCAAGCAAGATGAATGATTTCAACCAAATTATTGAATTTTCAAACAAAAAAGGCGAATTTTCTACAAAATAGTTAAATTTTGAACCAAAAAGGAGTCGCGTTCTAACATAATTGTTGAATTTTCAACAAAATGATTAAATTGTCAACCAAATAATAAAATTTGCAGCATCTTATCGCAAGATGTTCGAGTTGAGTTCCATCGAATCCCACGGTATGTGTGTAAACCTAATTTTCCTTACATTAATTTCAAATTGTTTGGAATTTTTCCAAAATAAGGTAAAGCTACCATGTTCTATCCATTATAATTTTCAATATAGTTTTCGTTTTGATTCTTATTTTTACATTTTATCTGATTATTTCTGTTGTGCATATGTTTTTCAATAAAATCAATCGAGTGATGATTGAGGAAAGGAATCTTTTTACAGAATCAAATATTTAGTTCATAAAAACCTGGAAGCGACGATTTGTTAATATGATTGTGAAATTGGGCAAACATAGACATAAGAAACTAGATGAAGAATTCGTTTTTCTTATTTTAATGCGCATACGTACATTTACGAATTTTAGTGTATACAGTGTGACGCAGTTTATAATAGGACTAACACGGAAGTTAATTAAAGTAAGGAAAGATAAACACGAACATAGCTAGAAGAATAAATTATTAAAGGTGATATTTTGCACACATTATCTTCAGGTTCTTAACTTTTATTTGAGCTATTAAACATTGAAAATATTCAGGGATTCATGAAATAATAATTTCTTGGTGCGAGCTTGCTGAATTTAAAATACATTGCCCCAACAAAAATTCTTAAAAATCGACATTTTTTTTGTCTATCTCACTTACCTGATATTTGAATGTTACAAAGCTAAATTACTCCAACTATGGCTCATTTAACGCAGAATTAAATGGGCTTTCTAACCTTTTTTTGTTTAAATTCGTATCTCTATTATGGACGGCGCTATCACCTTATAAAGTCAAGGCTAATTTTTAACTGTCCACCCGATTAGTGGTCCGATACAATCCGACGTTAGCGTACCTCAATTAATTAAGAAATACCTTTTTCTGTTTAAATATTTTCTTACGAATTTTTATGAAATCAGCAAGTTTTAAAAATGCGTGATTGTTTGAATGATTACTTTTTTCGTTTTGAAAATTGGAATGATCTGAGTAGATTGGTTCCGAATCAACAATAAATTTTTGCTCCTCGCAATATGATCATTTAAGTAGTGTCTTATGGAGAACATTTCGTGCCATCTAACATTTTTATTTTTCATCTCGCCAAAATTTAACTCTGGGAAATGAAAATTCAACTACTTTTTCACTGAAATGCCTTCGCAGAAAAATATTCATTTGAAATTAATTGAAAATGTTGAAAAAAATCGCTTTTGAAGGCAATAGGAAGACCGCTTGTTTCATTTTTTACATTTTGATTCCTGGAAGTGTAATGGAGTCGTCCAAATTTTTTATCTCTAGCTTTTAACGGATTTGACAAATCAAGTCAGCCTTTGATACACTTTCTTAGGGTCCCAAAATAAAGTTCATGTATGTAAATCAGGCAAATCCACCCAAAATTAGAAAATGTGAAGCATTTTTAAAATGAAAAACAAAATTAGAAAAACAATTCGTGAAAAAATATCAAAATATTTAGTATTTGTAAAACATGTTGTTAAAAAGTTGATGGATAATGCAAACATAAAAAAATCGAAATATCTACACGATGTCGCGAAATTATCATAAATAATTTTTTTCAAGCCTTGTCAATATTGAAATAAGTAATATAATTATCTTGTCTGTTGAAAATCCATAATTTCGGGCTAGAATTTCCACTGTTGTGTACAAAATTTGTATTTCTGACTTGAAATTCCAACAGTTTGATAGAAAATTCAACTATTTAGTTGAAAATTCAACTATTTCGTTGGAATTTCAATTTTTACATTCTCATCAGAGAATGTATTAAATTTGTGTGTAATCTGCCCCCCCCCGTTTTTGTCAAATTCCACGTTTTGAGACCCCCTGGACCCGGAAAACATGTTTTCACGAATGTGTCTGTCTGGCTGT
>JAUMHM010024054.1:0-16592 GCA_032362435.1 Melikaiella ostensackeni
TTATGTGTTATATTGTAGGGAAAGGAATATATTACTAATTCTAAAACTGTAAAGGACGGTGTGAAAGAAAATGAAATCACAGAGAGAATTTTAAAAGTTACTGAAGCTTGCTGCCAAGGAAAATGTTTTGAAGAAGTTCGAACTGCTCATCAACAAAAACTTCACAAACAGTTTTGGGACCTCGGCGATTATCATCAGCAAAATCTGATACACCGCGGAATGTTGAAATGTAGAGATCCCGTCGAAACGAAAGCGGAAACGAAACATCGATTAATTAACTGGGTTTGCTTATTTCCTGCTGACGAAGAAAATATTCCAATTTGTGAAAAATTTTTGTATGGATTTTTTTGTTCAGGTAAAAAGAGAACAGAAACTGTTCAAAAAAAGATTTTCAGTAAGCAGCCTTTGAAATATTTATTAGGTGGGCAACGTGGAAACCATGTTAAATTATCGGAGGATATACATAAAATAATTAAAGAGAATTGTGAATCAATTCCACATCGCACAAATTATTCGAAAAATATTATTTAGAAAAAATCGGACATGAGTTAACAATAAGTAGAACTATCTATTTCAAATATTCTAACGATAATGTCGGCTTCACTTTCAAACTTCATCGAACTGATGTATGCAATACTTGCTATAAAAGTGAGACAGAAAAAGTGACAGGTGAAGACTTGATTAAACACAAAGTGCTCAAAGTTATTCATCATTGAAGAAGCAAATACTCTCTGAAAATACCAGTCTATGTTGCGAATTTAACTTTGCACAGAACTTACACTTACCTAAATTACCGGTATCCGAACAATTTTACAAACGGTTAGTACAGCTTTTTTTATTTAATGTACACATACACAACAGGGGCGCGAGCTACATGTTTCCTCTTCTTGAAAGGATTGTAAAAAAAGGAGCAAGCATTGTATGCAATTTAATTTAGTACGCAATAATGAAGGAGTTTGATAAAGTCAAATTCAGCTGCATAACTCTATTTTAAGATGGATGTCGCGGACAAAATAAAAATTATACTGTATTTAATTTTTTGCTTCTATTATCTATTCATTTGCAAATTGAAATTAAATATATCTTTCCAGTTCATAGACACTCCTGTTGCCATTGTGATAGGAATTTTGGCACATATTCGCAGAAACAAAAAAAATTATAGTGCATTGAAACGCCGGATGAATATATGGAATTGATTCAAAACGCTCGTTTCCCTCCATTTACTGTGATTACGAAATGTGAAGATTTCCTGCAGGATTTTGAAAAAAGTTTGAAGGGGAAAATCACCAAACCGAACAATTTCAAAATTAGTAAAGTTTCTGTTTTACATTTTTTCGCCGACGGAAAAGTAGACATTTATGATAATTATAAACTGCAGAAGGCAACTCCGTTTTTGTGCACTACTAATCTCAAACTAAAGAATATTCCAAAAAGTTGTCCACCTCGAATTGAACTAAAAGCGGCTGAAATAAAAAATGAGAAAAGTCTCTTTAATTATTTTAGCGCCCCTGGAGAAGAATTCTTTGAAAATTATTCTTCGCAATTCACTGAGAATAATTCTGCCGGAGACTACACTGTAGACGGTGACGAAAATGATTAAATTATTTATAAAGAAATCGTACAGGTTATTATATAAACATTATGTAAGTTTTAATTTTTATAATTTCTTATTAAAAATAATAAACAAATATAAATGATACTGTCTTTATCATTATTTTGATGGCCGGCTTGACCTTCCAATCGCTCGCTGTTATACAGACGTTGATATTGCAGGACCAACTAGCACGCGTACGGGACAGCGCTGAGATCTTAAATCAATTGTGACTTCAAAACTATAGAACATAATTGCCTGATATCTTCAAAAAACATTCCTTGAATCCTAACAAAAGTTTAGGCAACCGTTAATTTTAATTTTCTGAAAATTCGTTTAATTCCCGAAGCGTGGGAAAATTTCAATATCTAATTTATGCCATGAGAAGAATAAAAATCGTTATAAATTCTTAGCGACAATGTATTGAAATTCTATTAATACTGTTATTTTCACTTTTTGATGGTGTATATCTTCTAAAATTTTTATCACAAAATTTCTCTTATTGTAGAACTTATGGCGAGTTGAACACAAAAAATTCGTATTTTTTTTACGATTGCAGAAAAAAGTAACATTTTCTTGATTATTCCGAAAACTAATAAAGTCATCACGTTTATTTATAGGACTAAAAATATTCGCAATAAAATCTCCTATTGGAATGTGTTATTAAAAAATTAAAATTTGACCTGAAAAAAAATATGACGCAGGGGGCAACTTAAACGACGGTGTTTCGGGCGTATCCCCTTTCGTTCGCCAACGGTTCAATTTTTTGTGCTACTCAGCATTTATTTCCTTCTTCTATAAACATGAAAGTAATGAAAATATTGGACCGCGCAGTGGAAATGTCTTCAAGTTATTTTTTCAGTGACGTACATTAATTTTCCGTTACACGTAAATTAATTTAATTTTCCATGCACAGATACCTTGAATTTTAATTACATGCAAATTGATCTCATTGAATTTACCGCAAACATAAATTTCAATCACAACTGTACATTGAAAACGCTTGAAAATACAAGAATTCTCGCTGTATTTGCGTATAGCCTATTTTCAAGTTCCACAATATAACCTTCTCATCGTTTCAATGAAGTTTTAAGAGGAGAATGAATACCTAATTCTTTCCTTTTCTACATGATCTCGAAGCCAGTGTTTCCACCAGCGTCCTTTAGAATAACGGATTCAGCACTTACATTTTGCCGAAAAACATATGTTTTTAGCAGATTCTAAAAATCAATTTCATGGATTTTAGGGATGTGCAGAGAGAAGAAAAAAGACAGTTTTAGACATTTTTGGCTAATTTTAATGGAATTATGCAGTTTTTAAAATTAAATTATACATTTTCATCTATTAGGTTATGTCGGCAATAATATGGACTACAAAGTCTACTAGGAAAAAATTATCGAAAGTTGTAAATGAAACGAATTCAAATTTTTGAAATAAACTATTCTTCGCTTATAATTCTTTTAAGTTTCGTCACACATTTTCAAGATATTTTTTTTGGATGTGTAGCTGACGATATGAGAATAACAACTCGATAACGATTAATGTTTCGAAATTCGAAAAATTTTAACATTTTGGCATATCAAAAAATGGATAAATTGCACATATTTAATAGAATAAAAAAAATCTTTACTATATTTTTCGGATTATGTGAGATAAAACTTAGTTTTACAATTCGTGAGACAGAAAAATGAAGAAAGATATTTTGTTTTTTCTCCATTGAAGACATGAAAATTGGCTCACAAATATTTATCAGTCTTTGCTGAAGAGCTCTCGAGGATCACATACTTCTGAAATGTTATCAAAATTTTATACCTAAATTTTTAATAGAGGAAGTTTTTAGTATTCGTCCTGTAGAATTTAACTTCTGGTATTTATCCAGTTGTCATTCTCATGTTCAGTTTTTATCTTTTAAATGCGAAGAAAAGGTACAAAGTAGGCTTTGTCCACGTGTACCGCTACTTGTACCGAAATTTTATTACATGTAGTCACGGCCTCCAAATTAATGTATATGTATGAAGCTTAAAGGTACTTAAGTAAAATGTCAGTATAATTTCAATAGGAATAATTCAATATCATGTCACATCACGATTTATTTGCACTGTGAGCAGTATCATTTGCTTTTATACATTTATTGTAGAACTAGAATGAAATGACCTAATATTAGAGAATAATGTAAGCTTACATAATTTGCTAATAGTTAATACTAGAACAACACTAAGAATTGAAATGTGAAGAAAAAAACATACATTATCTTAACAAGTTTAATTTTGCATATAATTTTATAGTTGGGCATTTTATCTGTCTGTTTATTGAAATGACGAATAACTGAACATGCCAAAAGCAACGTAATATGTGAAAATCAAATACATTTTAGAGCCGAAATTTTTGCACTTAAGTCCACTTCCCTCTCTGAGAAGTTCAATTTTATGTTAAAATTTCCGAAAAATTGTATGAATTTATACAAATAATCACAATTAAAGATTTAGAAATTATTGATAACTGCATACTACTATTATATCGAGAGTCACGATATCAAGGACATGTTAATATAGTTTTCAATTTCTTGTTACACTTCGGTCCGACTATGGATCAAAAACGATATTGTACCTTGTAATTTCACATTTTATTTTGTTTGAACTAATCATAACCGGGTTGCCCAGGCAACAGGCGCGGCCGCTGAGGATCCGAAAAACCATATTCCTGAGCAATATTAACATGGTGAGGATACATGAACTGATTCAGATTAGTATGTGCATTTACTACAACCATTCGCCCCTGGTTATCAAATATTGGAAGAAAATGCTGAATCTCGCCAACACGAATGGGAACTGCAATGTAGAAATTCCCCTGTCGATGCAGTTGAACATCTCTGGGATTTAGTGGTTCAAGACGATTTTCAAGATTTTCGAAAAAATGTACATCTGGACCAATCACATCACGATAAGGTTCTACTTCCTCAGATTGTAAACTTAATTCTGCAAGAAGAAGTAAAAATGAAAGAATTTTAAACTGTGCACAACAGGAATAAACGTATTGCGCACTATAGTCAGGAACAGTTAATGAATCACATGGTAGACAAGGAGTCAGCCTGATCATGAATGAAAGAGCGAAGCAGCATGTCAAAAAGTACCTATCAATGTGTATCTCCTAGATTTCTGTGGGTAAAAATGGAAGTGCAAATCGGAAGGTTATTTACAACAGCTTGCTACGCTCCAGTTGATGGTGATAGAAGTGATATAATAGATACCTTTTGGGATTCGTTAAATGATATTCCAGGTACTTGCGATCCTAAGGAAAGAATCGCTTTATTCGGAAATATGAATGACTGGGTGGTGTGCGACACGAAGGTACCGGCAGGGTACTTGGTCACTTCAGAGACCCAAACACGAACGGTAACGGGGAAAAATTCATAAGCTTATGCTTAGGAAAAGGCTTGTTTGTTATAAATACTTGGTTCAGGCATAAAATTATCTACATGTATGTTTGGGTTCAGAGACGAAAGCCACAGTATGATTGACATTGTCGTAGCGGATGAGAGAGTGACAGGTCTAGTAACAAATACAAGAGTTATGGGAGGTTCTGTATATCGAAAGGACCATTACCTCATAGTTTTCAAAAATGAACCTAGGTCAGGAATGGAAGAGGATGCGTATAAATAATTTTGAATAAAAATGTAATTGTTTATTCAGAGATAGATTGCTCGCTCTGATTCTTAAAGGCTGTTCGGCAATATTTCAACTATCTTTGAATGAACAATTACATTTGTAGATCGGATCAGTTATATGCAGAGGAAATTTGTTATAGAAAATATAAAATCCAGAGGGAAAAATGTTTTTTAACTTCGGAATAATTTGGGAAAAAATATACTTTCATTTCGAAGCATACTTATTTTTGTATTTCTTTGACAATTTTGAACTTTTCAATAAGAAAATTTGTTTACAATTTCAAATGCTTTTTAGCAAACTTGTTTTTAATTTTTAAGCACATTTTTTAGTTCCATCTCTATCTGCAATGCCAGCACATATATATTGTAATACGAAAACATTCGTTCAACGAAATATATCCCACGATATAAATCAGAAAATCCTCCATCAGAAATCTCTTGTCATATAATGAACATAGTTTTGAATAAAAGTAGACTTTGTTGATATAACGTTATCTCTGCCAATGCTCAAATACTTTTAACTATTCAGAAACTTCTTATATTAAGATTGCTATAACTATTTGGAATAAAATTTCTGGAGGAGTCTTTTTTTTTAACAAATTCAAGAAATTTCGAACTTTTATCACATTTTTATCTTTTGCTGGAAAATCTTGAAATGTTATCAGGTTTTTTATGTGACGTCTTTATTTTCTCGTCGTCGCAACTCAGATCGTTTTGGAAAAATAAATCTTTCCGGAATCAGTCGTTACTATAGTATTACATGTTGCAATAATTTACCGATATCAAATAAATTTCAAAAATTTTAGAAATTTTTAGGCAGTTCTAATGGCATTATGCAGTTTCTTTATTTAAATTCTACATTCTGTCATTAAGGATATGCCATCAATAATACAGAATACAAATTCCGTCGTTTTCAAAATACGAAAAGAAACATTCTTATTTGACTTGCTATAATGCTAGTAAAATGGGCGCTTTACAAAAGTATAAACGATTATACTGTAACTACAAGTGCACTCAAAATTATAGGTATGATATATATCTATATTTACCAATAGAACTCAGGAAAACTGTTAACGTGAAGAGTACAGCACCAATGCGAAGCCACATATTTTATAAGTAGAAAAACAAATTTACGAACGACTACGTGCACAACCTAACTGTAATGAGTAGCGAGACAATGTTTTATAGGAGTACATTACCAGATACCATCACACTCATAGCTTCAATCTTCGTGACACATTTTTGAGATGTTTGCATTTGATAAGAAGCAGAGGTCATTATAATTACAACTAAATATAGAACAAACTTTCAAGACCAAGTTCAAATACGTATTCAACATATTTAACGAATGCGGAGGGAGAAAAAAAAATGCAAAATGATTTCGGAACAAATCAAAAATTATTCTGGCAATGGGTTTATAAAATCAGAAAAGAAAGTACTAGCATTTAGATAATCGGAATTATAGATACTGATGGTGAAATGATATGGGAGACGGACGAAGTGAAAGTCTGTATGAGTGACTATTTCTAGAAATTGTATGGACGTCAAGCTATGGAGCATGAGAATTGTGACACTGAGGAGGATGCGTTAGACAATTCCGTTGTAGGTGGCGAAAGGAGAATCGATATCCGCAACACTACATCCGTAATTAAAAAACCAAAGAATGATAAAGCTGCTCGTGTTGATGGTATCATAGCTGAAATGCTTAAGAGGGGTGGCGGATATTTGTTTGTGTGGCTGAGCGAATTTATGAATATATGTACTGAGAACGGTGAAGTTCCAAATTATTGGAGGAAGGCGATTATCGTGACACTCTAGGAGGGAGAGGGTGATGAAGGTGTTAACCCAAATAAAAAAAAGTCCCATTGAAAAATCAGTACTTAAGTACCGACTTTTCTTGAAACATTCTAAAAGTCGAAATAGGGACAAAAGTACCAGAAAAGTCCAACATTATTTTTTTTCGAGCAGGTACTTACAGGACCAAAGTCTTGGAAAAATTCCACTAATTTTTCTGTCTAAAATTTTACAACTCCTAAATAATTCATGGGATGAAAGTACTAGAAAAAATCCATTTTATTTTTTTGAAATTTGAACAAGTGCTGATGGTATTTATGTCCCAAAATCTACTGCTGAAATAGAAATAACGTATCAAAAAAGTTCTGAATGAGTTCCGTTTTACCACAACATTTTTAGGACTTATGTACCCGCAAAGTTCAATTTAATTGTTTGTTAGGAGAATTTTTTAGGACAAAAGTACCGAAGAAGTCACACATATTTTTTTTGAAGCAGGACTTTTTCAGAACTAAAGTACCAAAAATGTCCCACTCAATATTTTTTGAGCAGGACTTCTCAAGGACAAATGTACAGGAAGAGTCCCACATAATTTTTTTTAGCAGGATCTCTTCAGGAAATGAAAATGGAAAAGTTCAAAAGGCATTTTTTTGAGGAGCATTTGTTTAGAATAAAAGTACCGGAAAAGTCCTACATAACCTTTTTTCAGCAGAAGTTTCTCAGAACTAAAGTAGCGGAAAAGTTTCACCTAATTTTTGCTTTGAGCAGCACCTTTATGGGACTAATGCACCGGAAGAGTCCAACTTAATTTTTTTTTAGTAGAATATTTTTAGGACTAAAGTCCCGGTAATGACCCACTCAATCTTTTTTTTAAATATTCAAGTTTTGAATAATTTATGGGATAAAAGTACTACAAAAGTGCCATTTTATTTTTCTTCCTGAAATGTGTACAAGTGCTGTTGGGACTTGTATCAAGAAAGTACTAATAAAATAGGACTAAATTATGTTTGACTTTTCCGGTACTTTTACCCTAAACAAATCTTCCTCAAAGAAATTTAAGTTAAACCCTTTCAGTACATTAGTCCTAAAAATGTCCAGCTCAGGAAAAATAATAAGTGGGATATCTCCAATACTTTAGTCCTAAAAAAGTCCTGCTTGAAAAAATTAATGGGACTTTTCTGGTACTTTTGACCCTATTTGGACATTTAAAAAGTTTGAAGGAAAATTAGTACCTAAGTACTGTTTTTTCTCATACCCAGTGTAAATGGACTAAGATCATGAAGTTATTGTTCAATTTTAAAGCCACAAAATTTAGAATGATAAATTTTCCAATGCTGGAATTGAAACTTGTTCTACTCAAAGAACTTTCAGTTTGTGAATTAAATAATTTTGCATATTTGGTTTTGAGATGCTATTTAATTTCACAGACCTCGAAATTGAAATTATTCAGCTTAATGTTCTCTCAATTTTGAATTGGTCGTATTTAAAAGTGTAATATTATTGACCAATTCCAAATTGAAAATCAATAAAATTGCACTATTTTAACAAAATAAAAATTCAAGCGGGTCAGACAGACATGCCCTTATATATTTCCAACCATCTTCTAAGATGTTAGCACAATATTTACACTCTTCAAATTATAAAGATGACAAATATATACCATGTAATCGGTAACGTGACACTCTGATACAAGCCCTTAAGATAGACTGCTGAAAATTTTTTCTACAATTTTTTTTAAAGGGGGAAATATTTTTGATATCTCGATCTCTCCCATAGAAATTGAGATCATTTCTTACCATTTTTCGTATATTTACAAAAATATACATTGTTATCAAAAACTTGTTGATGCTAGATATTGAAGAGTGGAAGTGGTGCACTCTGGAAATTTTTCCTTGAAAGAATTAGGAGTGGATTCTGGGGGTTTTTTCAATATTATTGTGGGGCTGACAGCATAATCTGGAGTCTTATGGAAGTGACGTGTGTGACTATTTTTATTTAAAAGATTTTATAGCTTTTCCAGATGAAGACACATTGAAAATTTTCCATTAAAAGAACTAGGGGTGGATTGTGGGAAGGTTTGAATATCATTGTCGGGTTGGGAACATAATCTGCAGTTTTCCAAAAGTGACGTGTGCGACTATTTCTATTTCCAAAATTTCATAGCTGTTTAGATGAGGACAATTTGTAAATTTTTCGTTTAGAGAACTAGCCGTAAATTCTAAGGGTTGTTGAATATTATTCTGCTGTACAAAAAAAGAAAGCGCTTTGAGAAGCGGGTTGAGAACATAATCTCGAGTTTTATGCAGTAATGTGTAAAATCGGAAACCGGACCGAGATTTTCGGATCCGGATGCAGCAGTTTGTATTAGGAGATCCGGGCCGAAGAAATACCAGATCAGATCGCTTCTGTCCGTCTCCATTGATTTGTAAAATTGAAATCTGTTGTACTTGGGATTCATGGATGTACACTAGAGTTATGTCGTACTTCCAAATGTGCAGTAGACTTATGAAGAGTTTTTGGTCGCGCGCTAGAGTTAGGTTGCACTTTCGGCTGCACAATAGACATCGAGTCCCTTTAATGTTGAAAGGGCATTAATTTATAAATCGTAAATTGGAACACTTTATTCTAAATCGCTCACTCTGGAAAAATTTTTATTTCACAAATGTATCGAAATGAGAAAATTTTTCAATGACTTTTCCAGTTTATTGTTACTTATCAGCAGTTATGTAGAATAGCAGGCTGCAAAAATCAAATCAAATCGAATTAAATGGAATCGTAAGAAAGCCACAAGTTCATTCTTACTAAAGTCAATGAGTCAAACTACTTATTAATTCTCTAATGATTCCGGTCAGTTACTAATCGATTAGTGATATTTTCTTGTCGATTGTTTACGATTCGATATAATATGGTGGAAGTGAAGTGTACGATCAAGCGTGGTTTTTTTGTGAGTGCATATATCAAAGGGATTTTTTCAAAGGTGAATAGCGTAAGGTGAAATACCATAGATTAAGTGTGTGAACGACCCTCATCTTTGCATTTTAAAGCAGTAGCTTGTATATTATTTTGGTGGTATTTGCGTATAGCCTATTTTTTAGTTCCACAATATAACGTTTTCATTTTTTCAATGAAGTTCCAAGAGGAGAATAAACACTTAATTCTTTTCTATTTTACCTGATCCTGAAGGCAATGTTTCCACCAGCGTACTTCAGAATAACGGAGTTAGAATTTACATCTTGCCGAGAAACGTATGATTCTAGCAGATTTTAAAAATCAATTTCTTGGATTTTAGGGATGATCAGAAAGAAGAGAAACGACAATTTTAGACACTTGAGGTTAACTTCAATGGAATCATGCAGTTTTTAAAATTAAATTCTACATTTTCATCGATTAGGATATGTCGACAATAATATAGACTAAAAATTCCAGTAGGTAAGAATTATCGAAAGTTGTAAATGAAACGAGTTCAAATTCTCAGGATAGACTACTCTTAGCTTATAAAAACTTCTGGCCTCATAAATTTCTGAAAAATACGAAAAATTCCTTTCGACTGCCATTATTTCCAATACTGAACAACATTTTCTCTAATGAGAAAAAAGACTCTACGAGGAACTTCGTAAACAACTTAACAGCAATGAATATGCGACAAAATGTTTTATAGGAGTATTTATTATATACGACAGTCCATATCTTATTCTTAACTTTAAGTTTTTGTCACAAATTTTTGAAAAATTTTTTTCGGATGAGCAGCTGAGGACATGAGAATAACAACCCGATAACGACTCATGTTTCGTAATTCAAAAAAATTTGACATTTTGGCATATCAGAAAATTCATACATTGCACATATTTTTCTTCTCCATTGAAGACAGGAAAATTGGCTCACAAATATTTATCAATCTCTACTAAAGAGCTCTTGCGGGTCACATGTTTCTGAAATTTTTTTTAAATTTTATATTTCAAAGTCTAACATTGAAAACGTTTGATATTCGCCCTGTAGAATTTCGCTTGTGGTATTTACCCAGTGGCCATTCCCATGTCTTCAGTTTTTATCTTTTGAATGCGAAGAGACATTACAAAGTGGGTGTTGTCCATGTGTACCGCTATTTGTACCGGAATTTCATCACACATCGCCACGGCCTACGAATAATTCTATATGTATGCAACTTAAAGGGACTAAAGTGAAATATCAGTATAATGTTAATACAAATAATATAATATCATATTACATCATGATTTACTTACACTGTGAGCAGTATTATTTGCCTTTATATTTCAATAGCAAAACTAGAATAAATGGCTTAATTACAGAGAGGAATTTAAGCTTACATAATTTGCTGAAAGTTAATACGAAAACGACACTAAGAATGTAATATGAAAAAAATAACATAGATTATCTTAGCAAGTTTTATTTTGCGCATAATTTTATAATAAGACGTTTCATCTGTCTGTGTATCCAAATGATGTATAACTGAACATGCCGAAAGCAGTGTGATGTGTGAAAATCAAATATATTTCAGAGCCAAAATTTTTGTACTCAAGACCACTTCTCTCTCTGAGAAGTATAATTTCATGTGAAAATTTCTGAAAAATTGTTTGAATTTATACAATTAGTCGGATTAAAAATTTGGAAATGATTGACAATTGCATATTACATCGAGAGTCGCAATATCAAGGACTTATTATTCTAGTTGTCAATTGCTTGTAACTTTTTGAACTGACTTCGGATCAAAAACGATACTGCATTTTGTAATTTCACATTTCCTTTTGCTCGAACTAACCACGACCAGGCAACGGGCGCTGACGCTCCGGCTCCGAAAAATGGAAAAACTGAGCGATATTAACATGGTTAGGATACATTAGCTGATTTCGATTGGTATTTCCATTCACCACAATCATTCGCCCATGTTCATCAAATATTGGAAGATAATGCTGTTCCTCGCCATAACCAACGGGGACTCCAATGAAGAAAGACCCATGTCGATGCAGTGGAACATCTCCGGGATGTACTTCTACAAGCTCATTTTGTTCATTTTCGTAATAACGAACACCTGTACCGATTATTCCATAATAAGGCTCTAGGCCCAGAGATTGTAAACTCAATTCTGCAAGAAGAAGTAACAACGGATGAACTTCAAACTGTGTACAACAGGAATGAAAATTTTTGATTTAAGATTGAAAATGCACTTGAACTATAAATAAGGATATTTAATGAATCACATGGTGGAAAAGGAGTCGCACAGTGGTTCAAAATCCCCAAAAGGTGGTCAAAAATGAAAAAAAAAAAATTTTAAATTAGTTTCGAAGGTTGGTATTGTCCGAATGATAGTTCTCGACCTCGGTAAAGCGATGTATAACGCCAAAGAATTTGTGAAACGCTTTGCAGCTTTCTTCAAACGTACGCTTTTCGGACGTAACGTTCTACGCTCTCCTAGTTGTGATAAATTAGTTGGGTCTAAGATTGTTTGAGTTTCGTCAAAACAAACTGATTGTCATGTTTGAATATAGAATCTATTCCTGATGATGTATAAAATCGAATGTGTGAAGCAAGATTTTGAAACAATGATTGTTTTTTCTCAAAAGTACTTGAGTACACATTTTTTTACATAGTCAGCAAGCAATCTTTCTACAAAAGTGCAGAACTAATTTTTTCCATTGATTTCCACTTTGTAATTTTCTTATAAGTCAACAGAAACCTATTCTAACACATATTCAAAAATTGGCTGCTATTTCCTGCAACCTTTTTTTACTCGAATTTTTCATCGGCGCCTGCAGCGCGAGGCTTACTTTTGACGTGCGCTTTGCAGACACAACATCCTGCTTACTTGAAATTGAAATAAATTGTTAGTTATACAAGCCGTGTGGTTTCTGTAGAAGTGAATCTATATACACGATCGAATATGTAATCTCTTTCTGATTAGTTTGAACATGGCAATAATCATATTTTTACTGAAAAACCTTATTTTGAAACAGCTGTTTCGTAAATTGGTGGTACTCAGATTTTTTCCAATGTATATTATCGAATCCTGTCAAATTTTATAGGAAATCATGAGAAAATGCATCGATTTTTCAAAAATATATTCGCTATATTGAATACAGTATTATGCTTTCGGAAAATTCAATCTCAGATTCGTTACAAACGATACATGAAACCCCTTAATAGTGATAATTTGCTGAATCCGAAATTTCTTCGTATAAAATATCCGATCTATTGAATCAGCCATTTTGTTTTCCGGAAATTCAATTTCAAATTCTTTATCAGTAACCAAAAAAACCCCTTAATCATAATATTTGCCAAATTTAACGTTTCTACGTAAAACGTCTCTGCCATATTGGATCCGCTATTTTGTTTTTGGGAAATTTGAATCCGGATTCGTAATAAGCGACCCAAAAAACTCTGTAATACCAAATTTTGTGGTAATCGAACGTCATCTTCACATTTTGACCACATTTTAGGGATTTTGAATCACTGTGAGTCGGTCTGATCATGAATGAGAGAGCGAAACAGCATGTCAAAAAGTATAAATGTGTATCTCCCAGATTACTATCGGTAAAAATGAAAGTGGAAATCAGAAGGTTATTTATTACAGCATGCTATACTACAGTTGTGGTTGATGGTAGTGATATAAAAGATACATTTTGGGATTCATTAAAAGATATTCTAGGTACTTGCGATCCTGAGGAAGAAATCATTTCACTCGAGGATATGAATACCTGGGTACTGTGCGACACGAAGGTACCAACACTGTACTTGGTCATTTCGGAGACCCAAACACAAACGGTAGCGGGGAAAATTTTTTAAGCTTATGCTTAGAAAAAGGCCTGTTCGCTATAAATACTTGGTTGAGACATAAAATGATCCACATATTTATTTGATGCACAGGCGAAAGCCACAGTAAGATTGATTTTGTTGTAGCGGATAAGAGACTGATAGGTCTAATCACAAATACAAGAGTTATGAGTGGTTCTGAATGTCGAACGGATCAATACCTCATATTTCAAAAATGAACCTAGGTCAAGAATGAAAGAGAATGCGTATAAATGATTTCGAATAAAAATGTAATTGTTTATTCAGAGATAGATTGCTTGCTCTGATTCTTGAAGCCTCCTCTTAGTCGAAATTAAACAATTTTGAAAATCACTCTTCGAACGTCTTCCACATTTGTGGTGCTCAAAATTTACCACAAAGAGGGAAAGCAATCAATTTTGATGTTTGCTTTGATACACTTCTTTTTTAAGAAAAGAGGCGCTCCTTTTTTTCTTGAAAGCGGGAATTGTGTGTCGAAGAAGCTTTTCTTCAACTAATTCAACCTCATATTCCTTCAATTTAAATTTCTCTTTGATAAAATTTGTTAAAGGTCCAACACTGATCCCCTCGCCTGACTTTATACTACCTATCAATATATCCGCCAGAATTTTGTTTTTAACTTCAACGTCACCCATTTTAGGAGTTAACCAAAACAATACTTACTAACGAAAGAATACAATACAGAACTAAAACAAAATCTGAAAACTAATTGAAACAGAAAACACAAAAATGGAAGTATTGAATGAACCACAGATAAAAATAAGAAAAATATTTCTTAAAACCCCACGGTTAAAAGCCTGTTAACACGAGCTGCTGAGATCGGCCACTTAAAGAAAAAACAAAAGTAGGTGATAACCAAGGAATAGCAGTTTCAGCCTGAAGTTAGATATCTATTTGAGAAAAAAAAGAAATGAATGTAATACCCACGGAATAGCCGATACCAGTCTGAAGTTATCCGTCCACTTCGAGCCAAAACAAATGAGTGTGAATAACTGCGCATTTGTTTATAAAATTTGTTCAAAGCAATGACATTTGTCATGAAATAGCAATATAGTTCACAAAAGTATCACTAGCAAGACTAACAAAGTACGTTTAAAAAAAAAGTAACTGAAACTCTTAAGAATCGCTCAAACTGTGCATTTGTTTATAAAATTTGTTCATAACAATCACAAAATTGTCATGAAATTGCAGCATAGTTCATTGCAACATCACTCCCAAGTCAAACAAAGCACTTTTTGAAAAAAATTACCTCAAACACTCAAACATTGCTCAAAGTGCGCATTTGTTTATTAAATTTGCTTATAACAATAAGAAATATATTCCGTTTTGTCTTCATATGTTTTTATGTTACTTTAAATTGTATTAAAAACGAAAATCGCTTAATAAATATCCAAAACCACTCAAAAATCACCTACCATTGTTTATAACAATACAATTGTTAATGACAATTTATTCATTTATAATAAACTATTGGGTTATGTTTCACGAATGTTTTTTCATTGATTGAACACTTATATCAATCATTTTGATTCAATTGCGTGTTATTATAGTAACAATATCTTAAATTTTACGATTTTTGCCAACTTTGAGTATAAATAAAGTAAACAATAATTATTTTTAAATCGGCCTCAAGGGATCTCCTAAGAATTTAGTTAGCTATTATTTTCAAACAAAAATTTTTAATCGTTTAAAAATTGTAGCCGAAATCGTAATTTGAACATTTTTTCGTCATTTTGCCCCACTGTGCGCAGGGAAAGCCTTCCTTCTTGAAGTGCCAGGTGCACCTGTAACTTGAGCCTACGATTTATGACCTCCGGTTTGAAGCTGAGGCTTCTTTAAAATGTAATATTTTCGCTAATTTAGAAATTATGAATTATTAAATGAGATAGTAAATTTAATAACGACATTGTCGAGAGCTGTCACAATAGAAGGTGGCAGATCTCTGTCTTCCTGACAATTATAATTCCAGTCTAGTATATCCACACGTAGTGAATCACTGAAGAATAGAACGAAGTCCGCTTCGCCATCTAGACGAAGTAGTGATCTCTCCACTTTAAACACTTCGACAATAGTGGAGTGCAGGAAAGCAAAGACCATTAGCCCAGGGTAAATCCTTGTGGGATAGTAAATAACTAAACCTTCTTAAAGATTGCGAAATAAGATTTAATGTAAAGGATAGGTCATAACGGATTATGATAATATAAAAACCACCGATCTCTGCTCTCCTGGTCTTGCCAAAATTATTACAATTTATTTGCTCGTAGCGACTCACTGAAGAATAGACCGAAGTCCGCTTCGTCATCTAGTCGATGTAGTGATATCTGTAATCTAAACATTTCAACTGTACTCGTGCTCAGGACAGCAAAGGTCGTTGATACAGGGTAAATCCTTTGCGGAATTGAAAGCAAATTAAATACGTTAGAAATTGAGAAATAAGACTTCATATAAGAAAATTATTGTTTTAAGCTTGACAGATTTTAAGTGTGTAAAGATCCCTTTATAGCCACAAGGGACCAGGTCTTAGGAGTAGAAATAAAAGATGAGTGCAACCGATTTGCAATGCGACTGTAAAAATTAGAATACTTTTACTACGGTTATCGAACATATCAAAGGGTAGATGATAGGAGATCATACTCTCTAAATCTGAATTAGTAGAAAACTACTAATTGGTAGTAGTTATCTACTAGTTGAATTAGTGCGAAATCGTTTACTGGCAATTAGTAGAAATCTACTAATTCAATG
>JAUMHM010024081.1:0-16592 GCA_032362435.1 Melikaiella ostensackeni
GCTACTCGGGCGATTTTTCAAAATCGAAAATACAGAGTAACGTGAATGTACTGTGGAAATCTTTTGAGCAGGATAAAGGATCATTCCCTGCTAATGTAGAGAGAAAGGTGAAAGAGCTGTTACGAAACAAAACAAAGAAAGATGCATCTCTTCTTCGTCTTTTCACTCAGCAAGTATGGTTTGTTATTACATATTTTAAAATAAAATCCCGGTATAAGGAATCTTGCATTAAAAGAAATTGAGAATTTGTAAGCTAGTGTCACCATTTGTTGATTCAGATTGTTTTTATATAAATAAAAATGAAGTAAACCTCAAAAAATTTGTTTTATTTTTGTTTTAGAAGAAATAGAAAAAAACCACGTAGCACCCTATGGGGGTGGGGGCAGGGTCGACGAGAATGCCACGGTGGACCACATGGGGGGAGGGGGATCAAAAAGTGGCAAAAATTTGGCCACGTTGTTTATGGAAGCCCCCTAAAGACTGCCCGCCAAATGTGCATTTTGAATGAATGTTTGTAATGACACATTTATTACTATCACTATTACTTTTACAATTTTAATGTATTACTATAACTATTACTATTGCATTTATCACTTGGACTTTGATCTTAAAAAGTTATCATTTTAATATTCATATTACAAATATTATCATTATTATTATTATCATTATTATTATCATTATTATTAAAAATTATAGTTATTGTTTCAATTGAGTCATTAACTTTTTAAAGTAAATATTATATCAAACAACATTTGAAGAATTAAAAATTTCTTTATGTTTATGAATATCTACTATTTGGCGACGCCTACTGTTTTCAAAGCATTCGCATGTGAAACTCTCTTATCATTGATAATAAATCGAAGTATTTTTTTTCTAATAGTTTTACAACGCAATTTTTGGCGACTATTCTTACCTCGTTCCTGTGGAGGGTCATTTTGGAGTCAGATTTCCTTGTTTTTTTTATTCTTAAGTGTTTCTTACTTAATTTAACAATGCCTCGAGTTATTTCAAATTGTCAAAAATTTTAGTTTTTGGAATTTTTGAAAATATGTTGATTTTATGAAGAAGAGAACCGGGAGTACATCCCCTTTCAATAAATTCCAAAATTTTATTATTGTTTACGTATCCCTAGCCATTTTCGATCGAAATTCTTGAAAATTTGATAAATTCTTCAGAAAAAGAACTGGGAAGATATGCCTTTCTTAATAACCACAAAATTTTCTTACTTGTGACGTATATCTACCTAGTCACTCTCGAGTTATTTCAAATTTTTTGAATTTTTCGAAATATCATGATTTCTTGAGAAATAGGACTGAGACTACATCCCCTTTTGTAATAACCGCAAAATGCTGTCATTTTTCACGTTTCTCTACTTGTTCTCGATTTAATTGGAATTTCTGAAAAGTTAAACTTTGAGAAACTTCGATTTTTTTTTTCAGAAAGAGAACTGACAGTACATTCCTTTTTCAGCATAATATCCAAACATTATTTTTGACGTATTTCTATCCGTTTCCGAGATATTTCTGATTCTTGAAAATTCTTCTAGCGAAAAAGTTTGTGTGGGAGAGAAAACACTAAGGTAAATGTCGCAGTTCGGGCGAGTGTGAGGATTTGTGCGGCGTATTTTGCTTGTAAAAGTATTTTAAATCGCATGAATTGAGAGAAGTTTGTAATATCGTACAGTTTGAACATTTTTTCATCAACATTTTGCGTACTCATTGATATAAATGAACAATTTGTATTGAATAATGGAGAACATTTCACGATGTTCCGATGAACCTATTTGGGCGAATCGAATGTCCCAGTTTCGGCGAGCGACGCCATGTTTAATTTTCTTCAGCGGAGGGATATCGTGATTGATACTGAGACCAAATTCACGCTGTCCTGAATAGGGTGGGAAAAAATAGCTGTGACATTGTCATTGCAATCGTTTCGCGTGAATTTTCATTAATTATTCAACACAAATATATGAAAAGCACGCCTCATGACAGGAGAAAGCTTCAAGAATTTAGAAAGTGTACTTGTTTTAAAAAAAACGCATAATTTTTATGTAACCTTGTTGTTTGTAAACACTCGTCCAAGCTCCTTCAACCGTTTTTTGCGTTCGTATTAAGGAGGCAGGAAATATACGAATTATGCGTTAACTTTGAGTTATACTGACACATTCTTCTTCAAATTTATAAGTGTTATTATATTGTTCTCAAGTAACCAAATGACAGCAATTTTTGAAATAAAATTTCAAACTGTCGAACACATCAAGTATTGTTTTACTTTATATAAGAAATGTTTAATCACGTATACTAATATATATGTCCATTTGTGTTCTAGAATTTTTTATTAATTGAAATTAACAATAAATAATTTAATATATTCTATTCATATTGAAAACGGTAAGCTTTTGCTCTACAGGACGGTGTGTGTGTGTGTGTGTGCGTGTGTGTGTGTGTGTTTAGTTTACTCCGGTTTTACTGCGAGCCAGTGTGAGAAAACATGAAATTCTTGTGCGTATATAAGCCATAGGGAATGTGAATTTTTCAGATAAGTAGTCCCGGACGGTTTTTTTCTTGTTATTTCAGGGCGAAGTCCGACCGGGCCTACTGATAACAATCTTCTCTAAACACAAACATCTTGAAATTTTTTGTTTAAACACTACAAATGAGTAAAAAAATATTTATCATTTACAGATAGTATTCATTATAGTAATAATTTATTATATATACCTACGTATCAATAAAATAGTATTTTAAATTTTATTTCAAAGAATAAAATAATGAAAAAGATAAAAATAACGTACACTTTTGAAACTCGAACTTAATTGCGCAGCACGAGAGAAGTCAAGAGAGAAAAATATTCATTAAAAAATTGGGTATGTAATTGTCTAGAATCGCGGCTCTTCCGATTTGTTGACACTGTACTTCTTTTAAAATGATCTTTTTATTGACTCTAATATGAATAATTAGAAGGGGGAGATCCGAAGAGTTTCATATTTTCCCTCAATAAAACCCCAAAACATTAAAAATCTTCTGATTACGAATATAACCTGGAAAATTTTCAAGAATGACATTTTGAAAATCAGTTGAAAAGAGAATTGTTATCAAATTACCAATATCGATGAAATGAGAAATATAGTAAAAAAAAGGGTAAAAAGTGTGACAGAAAATCCCCCTTCCCTTTTCCAGTTCGGAAAATTACAATTTTGAATTTGAAAAATGTTATAAACATTTCTAATTTATTATTGAAATAAAATGTATTTAACATATTATAATTTCAATTTTAATTATACCAATATTGATAAAAAAGGAGCAATATTCAAAAAGGGGAAGCAGGGTGTGTCAGAACTTCCCCCTTCCTTTTTCATCTCGAAAAATTACCTTTTTGAATTTAAAACGTTTTGAGAACATTTATAACTTATTAATAAAACAAAATTCATTTGAAATATCATAATTTTAATGTTAATTATAGCAATGTCGATGGAAAAATGAGTACTATAGAAAAAACGGATACTGGAAAACGTGAGACTGCATTCCGTAATAAATTATAATTTAGATACAATGCTCATATTTTTATCTACTTGTTTACGAGCTATTAAACACTTACACCCCCGGTGAACAACCCTCGGTTGCACCTACTAGTTATGCTCCAACCAATGAATGTGTTAATTGAGTGTTTCTAAGCTATTTTTTGAGGTTAGTGACGAACTGAGACCTGTTGGGGTTGAACGGACCCCAGATTCAGATTCAGCGGCCCTGAAAACATATAAGTATGATGGTCCACTTCACCGCACATGACACTTTTCTGTGAGTCCGTGTTATTTTTACATTTTTATCAGAGAAGGTATTATATTTGTGTAAAATTTGCCCCCCCCCCGTGTTTGACAAATGTCCACATTTTGAGACCCCCTGAACCCAACAGAACAGATTTTCACGAATGTGCCTGTTTGTATGTATGTATGTATATATGTATGTATATATGTGAGTAGAAACAAAATCTTTCATTGGTCAAATATACTCAGTAGGATCTCGTGGGTCAAAGCTTTATATTTCAATAGGATATAATGCAGATGTGTTTTATCATAGCATTTGTCAATGAAAGTACGATCCTGCTCCTCAGGATCGCCGTTTTCTCCACTTAAGTCTATCAAAAAGAAAGAGAACAAGAATGAGAACTCCTAATGAGCAGAAGTAAAGAAAATATAACAGAAAATAAATTCAAGCTAACTATACCATCACTGAATTAAGAGGTAATGTATTCGTGTAGGAGGAAAACCTGGTACACCTCTTTCATGAGGAATGGCAGCTGATAATAGAAATCAATATGATGAAATGAGGCAGATACAATAGGCTTCAATCCAAAATACAAATTCTACACAAACTGTCAGGCAAACGACGTGCAAAAAGAGGATTGGCTTATTTCGTGGGTGATATCTTCAAAACATTGTTCAGAACGCTTAGCGACAAAGATCTAGAGCAAATAAACGACGAATTCGACAACATTCATAAAGACAACAAACAATTATCCAACTTCCTGAATAACCGCATTAAAATTCTTAAGCTCATACTCGATTCCTCATCAATGGATTATAAAAACCTCAAAAGGAAAGTGAATGCCGGATGAAACGTCCTGAGAAACCTTTGCTCCGGAGTAAACGTTCACATCTTGAATACATTTGTAAATTCCGAAATGATGTTGGCAACTCCTCTGATTGATGAGATGGGTGATCACATCAATAAAGTCATCAACGCTATCAATGACGGTAAGCACGGAATAGTACACCAGCAAATCTCAACACTCAAGAAGCTTAAGTTAGATGTAGGAAAATTCGAGGAAGAACTTCGCACACGTTATCACTTTGATAACGACGAATCAAACAGTTAGCATCTAATCGACATCAGAAAACTAACAGTAGCTGTCGAGTAAGGATTCTTAACCTACATCCTGGGTCATCGAAACACATAACTTCAATCCCTAAGAAAACTGCGAGTGTGTTCCTATTTTCTAACCAAAAAGAAAATCAATTTTAGTATTTTATTATGGTGGAAGTATTCAATAAATAAGTGTTATAATTTATTTATGACGATGCCAAATACCAAATGTCTCCTTTCAAAAAGAAACCGTAGATGAAAACTTTTGTAGGTGTGAACCTAATTACACCCTGCAATGAGAAGCTGCTGTGAGAATTGATTATATCATTTTGATATCATAAATGATGATAAATATTATATTTATTTGAGAAGAAAAGACTTGGAAGAGGCTGAGATAGTAGCAACGAAATTACTTCTATAAGAAAGTAACGAATTGGTGACTAGTTACATTTTCTTCAGTAACGGAAAGTATGAAAACCGTTACTTTTTTTGGTATTTTCGAAATGTAGTCAAGAAGTCTTTTTTATGACAATCATTTTTATCGCTTTTCCAACTATCTTTTTATTTTCACTATTTGAATTGTGGCGGCAGATAGCCATAGAAATTCATAGCCCAATATAGGAGAGTTGAAATTTCTCTCCCACCCTGCTGGATTCAGAATTTTCTAAAATCTATAAAATCATTTAGAAAGAAATGGAAAAATCATTTCAGAGTTAAATATTCATTTCTCTTCAGTTGATAATGAATTTTTCCAGCCAGAAAATTAAGAATCCCAGTTATTTTGCTTATTATTTTAGTTGAAAATTTATCTCTTATGGTTAAAAATTATATTATATGGTTGAAAATTTAATTATTTTGTTCGAAATTGAACGATTTTGAAAGAAAATCATGACGTTCGTTGAAAAAACAACTGTTTTGTTGAAATTTTTTTTTTTGGTTGAATTAAACTGTTTTCGATTTGGAATTAATTTTCTTCTTGTTGAAATATATTAACTATTACCCTTTTAGTTGAGGATTCATATTTTTTTGTTGAAAATTAACTTTTTTGTTGAAAACTCGCCTTTTTAGTTTGAAATTGTAGCAATCTGGTTCATTTAGAGAATAAACAAACATGTACGATTAATAACGCTATTGAACCGTTTTCGACATAATGTAGCCTTTGAACTTGAAGAGTTAGGGCAATCGAAAATCGGAGAAATGAAAATCTAATTACTTAGCGATGAACCGGTGTATCAGAGACCATATTGTTTATCAAGAAACCAACGTGATAAACTTAATGATTTAATTATAAAATTTGAATCAAGCGGGATAATTCGCGAGAGTGCTCACGATATGCAGGTCCAGCCCTCTTGAAAAAAAAACGAAAATGGAGAAGGACGTATGGTCGTTGATTTCCGTAAATTAAATAAAATTATAAAGCTTATTGAATATTCGCTCCCGCTAATTGATGATCAGATTGACAGATTACGAGGTCAGAAGTATTTCATTTTTTGGACCTGAAATCTGGCTTTCACTAAATTCCAGTGCTTCCTCGTTCGATATAAAAAACAGCCTTTATTACCAGAAGGGTCATTAGGAGTTTCTGAGAATATATAATCTGACGTTAAATTTAGAAAAATGTCAATTTTCCCGAACATAAATCGAATATTTTGGTGAAGAAATTTCCATTGAAGGCGTTCGACCGAGAATGTGTAAGACTCGAGCAGTTATGGAGACTTTGATCATGTTGGCCCATTTATCAATGCAAAGAATAAAAATACACAAATAATACATATATTGATGGATTCACCGAATATATTTATAATTAAATATGTATATGACAGAATTGTGTATATATATATATATATATATATATATATTCTGGTCGTGGACAATGACCCTCGCAGTGGAAGCGAAGTTGATTGACCTTAATCTCAGTAAGAGCGAAATGAAAGAGTTGTCTTTAATATTGTCATTACTGCCTTCGATTAATTTAGTTACTGCACTCGAAAACTTTAAAGAGTCGCCACTCCTCCCGATAATTTTGAACCCTGATCCAAATAATTATCAGATGGCTAGTCATGAGGACCCAGATTTAAATATTTTATGAGAAACATCCTCTACTCCTGATTCATTAGCGGAGGTAAGTAACAGTGTCTGTTCAGGTGCCATACGTTAATCACGTCACAGATTTTTGATGGGGAGGAGGTTTAAGAAAATGTAATGATCTGTTACATGGGGGGGGGGGGTGTGAAATTGATACTGGTACTTGATATTTTCAACTAATCAACCCTATAGGAAGTGAATGTATCCAAAATATTAGTACAACGTTGAAGTTTAGTAATTACAATAAAAGACTGTAATCAAATTTTGAAAGTCTTCAATGTCGGTACAAGATTAGTATTTTGATTTATTTTCCCATCATTCTGTAGAAAAAGCAACCCATACAACAAATTTTTTCACATTTTTTAATATTACTAACCCCTAAAATTACCCAAAATTTTTTAAGTTCATCAGGATTTGCACTATTTTCTAAATACATCCTTAGATTGGATGATCAATTTTCCTAGATTTAACGATATATATTAAAACAGGAATTAAAAATACATAACTGCAGAATTGCCCAATGATCGCTATAAGGTTCAAGACTTAAGGACTTGAAGAAGTCACCAAATCATAGAAGCGTAGTGGCAGTAGATCGTCTTCAGAAATGGGTCACGTTTCATGACATGGAGTAGACTAGTAATTTGGGTTGCACTAGGTAGAATGTCTGGTATTTCAGACGGATTCAAAGCTGTGAGGCATACGAGTACATCAATTGCTCAGGGATGTACGTAAAAGGAGCTTTGGCAAGGCTGCCCTGGACTGAGATATCACTGGTCACACTCAATGACTGTGTATGCAAGTGTATGCAAGTGCAACCCGCCTAAAAGTGACGCAAAGGTAAGTTTCTCTATTGCAAAGAGAAGAGAAAAACTCCACAGAAATTTGTTTCGAAGATTTTTAAATTCATAAGACAGGTTTCATATTGTTACATATAAAACGATGATGTAACTTTATGTTGATGTTTCTATTTTACAATTCAAGTCACTGCAGTTTCCTTAGATTGCATATGTACCATATGAATCAATGCTATTATTTTGCCCTACCCTTCTCTTCTAGCAAGTCAGGCTCCAAGTACATTCTGGTGTTTCAGGACCTCTTCATGAAGTGGGTAGAGTGTATACCGATTCACACGGCAAATAGACCCACCATTCAGAAAGCTTCCAAAGATCTCTCAGTTTCGTTTTGAAGAACCCCAGTAGTAGTCCACACGGATAACGACGCCGAATTTTTGAACAAGCTAATAGGACAAATGTGCAAGTGCATCGTCATAATATAGAACACGAGCCCGGTGTACCATGCTCAAGCAAACCCGACCACAGAAGTCAATTGGGTCCTCAAGACAATGACTGTCTCGCTCTTACAGAAAAACCACAAGAAGTAGGATTTGCATCTACCTGAGTTCCGGTTCGTATTCAGTACTGCAGTCCAGGATTCCAGCCTTCCTCAATTTCGGAAGGAACCCGCTGCCGTACCGGATACTGCGTCGACAGCTCGAGAGAGGTACGCAGCGCCGCGAACCGAACCCAATGGAGTGGGTAGACCCGGTAAAAAGACTAAAGAACTTTAGAGATTTGTTTTGCCGACACATAGTCGGCGCATACGTAACGCAGGCTAAATATTACAATAAGAACAAACGCGTTAGGACCTTCCGAGTGGGAGATCTTGTTTTGAAGCCAAATCAGAGACTGTCAAGGAAGGCTGACGACGCAGCCGCTAAGTTTTGTCCAAAATTATAGGCGCCTTCCGAATTAAACGTCGTCTCTCACCGGTCATTTTTGGGTTGCCCTCAGTCGGTGGGGATAATGCCGACAAGCAACACAATAGGTACTTGAAGCCGTATGTACTAGAGTAAACACCGGAAGCAGTCGACTTGACGAACCACTTAAGTCGAATCTTACCAGGACGACGAGACCTCCATGCCTTCCCCCTCCTCATGTTGTCACGCAGATTGAACACCCAGCTTCTCTAATTTTTTTGTAGCTGTCGACTGCCGAGAGCACCACTACGAGTGTGGCCGACACACACGCTGAAACCACCAATGCTGTCACACGTACCACCAACAACACGGCCGCCGCGTGGACCCCCGGTAGTCCGCCCACAAAGTCTGATCGCCGTGGCCTGACTATGGTCAACGGTCAACCCACCTGAGGGGCCAGTGCGCAGTCATCATATAGGACCACTGGAAACAACAGACAAGAAGTACCGCCACATCTCGTCCGTCATCGATGGACTCACGAAATTCATGTGGCTATATCAAACCAAGTCTACAACGACTGCATTGAATCATCATCTCCGTTTCAACGTAGATATCTCTTCACGATACTATTGAGGCGTATCACCACGTTAATCGAGTTCAGCAGGTGTTCAATTCAACCTATCAAAGAAGTATAGACATGACTCCCTTCGAACTTCTTTTTGAGACATCTTACAGTCATCGAAGACTAACACTCGCTGAGTATAATGTATGAAATTCAGGACCAATCAAGTGTACGCAGCTAGACACAGGGCGAGAAGTAAAAGCTGAAATCTTAGGTCCATCTGATGTCGAGTGCATCAAGTAGAATGACACGATACAATGGGTTAAAGAGGAATAATCATTCGAGGCGTATGATTGATCAGAAAGACCGATTGTGAGACTTGAGTATTTTGAAGAATACGCAGGATTATGTGAGACGTTAGATGTATATAATCACATCGGAGAGCCTATGGCAAAGCCACCGGACGCGTCCTCAGACTGCGAATAGAGAGTTCCTGTGTCGAGAATTTCTGCTGAATATGGTCACAAAAGTTAATAAACAGTCGCGGACAATTGTCCAGGGATGGTCCCAAAAAAAAAACCCAAGCTGAGGCGTGAACAACCGTGCTGAAAGCTGAATGGCACGGGTGATCTATCTCTTACGGTGCCTCTGGGATACCGGGCGACCTCCTAGAGTATCAGCCACACCCTTGCATGCGAGGCTCTGCAAGGGTGGACGAATCCTTTCCCCAGCTTCTCGTGGGAATAACTATGAAAGCACCAAGCCCAGTTGTGAATGCGATTCAAAATGATCGAACGCGCAGAGGATCGTCAATGGGTCGGTAAAGAGTGCCGTGCACCCTAGAGTTCAGGGCGCTGCAAATAATTTGGATGCAAATATAATGACGGATCGTTGAGACGGTCGACGTCTTAAGTGGGCGGTTCGACTCAGAGATGACTTGCTGGATTGCAACGATGCCAGCATTGTGTCTGCTCCCTGGGATTACATAGCGCGCCTGCACATTTTGTGGTGCCAGAAACACCCTGAGATTTCGCACGTTTCGCAACAGAGGCTGCGAAACCGTGTCGACGACCTCTTGCAAACAGGATATATACGCGGAATGCTTACCTCACCTCTGCAACAACAAGCCGCAGACGAAGAAGTGGAAGCGACATTAAGACCAACCGCGGAAATCAGGCATCTCCGAAAGATGATGGCGATTTCAGGACGAGAAGAAACATCAACATCCAGGTTCTTCCTAAGCCCCAAGATCTAGCTGCAATGAATGCCGCCCTTCTTGAAGATCTTCCGGAGAAGTCTGACCTCTGGACCATCAATTATTCAGTTTACAGTACGAGAAGAATCTTAACCGATTGGAGTCGTAGGATAAAACCGACAATACATCGAAAGACCGAAAGGCATTTGCATCAATCGAACAATAAGATTGGCTGAGCAAGAAAGAATGCATCCCGTGTTTAGTAAGTGAATGACTACATAACATCTGATAGGCATTTCACGAAAACGGTCCGAAAGTTTGCCCATGAACTGAGGATTCAATATCACACACTGAATAAGTCAAAGCTGCTGACCATCAAGCAGCTCATTGCTGACAGAATACGGATGTTCTCTGACGTCAAAAGGTGAGGGAAGCACTGAGAGGCACGAAGAACTCCTCTCCTGCCGGGCCGGATGGTATCAAGAAATTCTGGTGGAAAAAGTTTACTTCTACACACCAACAACTGGCGCGGATCTTCACCTCACATTTAAAGTCGGAGACCTACATTCTGCAGTGGCTGGTGTTAGGACGCACTTTACTCCTAGCGAAGAAATGCGACTTGTCCAACCCAAGAAGCTGCAGGCAAATCATTTGTCTGAACACACTGTGTAAAATCTTTGCAGCTATCGTGAACAACAGGATTGTTCGGATAATTGGATCTGTGTGAAGAAAGACCTACAAATAACGTGGATCGAATAGATGCGTAGCAGGCTGTTGGAAAAACCTGCTAATCGATAGAAGCGTCTGCAAAGAAGCTGCATCCTCCAATCGCAATCTGTCGATGGCCTAGGACGTTTACCAGAAAGCTTTGATTTAACCTTACATAGACTTACCATCGGTCTGTTGGAAAGCTTAAAGGTTCATTCACATATAGTGGGATGCATTGACAGATTCATGGCCCTTTGGAAAACCGGATTTACTATCTGACCTGGAAGACATTGTGTGACAACAAACTGCGTCACCTTTCAGAAGGGCGTCGTTTAGTTTAACACCATGAGCCCTTTTCTCCTTTGCATCACACTTCTGCTACAATCTCTAGCACTACGCAGTTTTCGTGGGCACCTCTGCGGCAGACGTGATAATCGCGAGCATGACATGCATATATTTTGTATGCATGACTTGAAGATATAGGCTTCTGGAACACTGCATCTTGAGGATGCTCTAAAGATCGGCGAGGGGTACATACGAGAAATTGGTATGAACTTTGAATTGGACAAGTGTGCCAAGATTCATGTGAAATGCGGACGACTTGCCAGGGGTAATAATGACCCTGAGCTCGTGGACAGGAGCGTTGTTAGACACTTTTGCGCTGGAGAGAAATATCTATACTTAGGCGTGCCAGAGAGCCGCATTCAGGATATAATATCAGTGGAGGAGGCTCTCCGAATCAGGTACAAGTGTTTCCTCCGACAGATTTGGTCTACCAATCTGTCGGCGTTGAACAAGATATACGCAACTGAAATACTTGCCGTTCCGATTCTACTCTATTCATTTGGGGTGGTTTCATGAAAGAAGTACGAGCTCACGGCACTAGACATCGCCACACGTAACGTAATGCATATGCATGTCTTTATGGCCAAATTATCTAGGGTACAGCTCACATCGTGCCAAATGGAAGAGATCCTCTCCTGGCAATGGTCAGGAACCACAAAATAGTTGGAAAAGGAGCTCTCTTCTACAAAACCGCGGAGAAAGCAGCCGAGAACTTTGGTATGAATCTTAGCTTCAGGAGTGAGGGAAGTGCATGACTCCATCTAGATGCCTCACTTCTGAAAGCCCGAGTAAAGGAAGCAGAGGTGAACAACATCCTCGAACAGCTCCACGACAAGAAAATGCACAGTCATTTTCTCAGAAATGTTAAAGATCAGTCCTTTTTAAAGGAGCCAACATTTGCTTTCCTGAAATCACCCGGACTTAATTCAGACAAAGAGGATTTTATTTTCGCGTGTCAGGACGATGTTATTTTCACCTTGGTATACCATGGCCGCATTATCTCCACAGGCAAAATGATGGAAACAAATAAATTCGTGTTTTTTTATAAAACAAATTATTTTTAGTGCTCATTTGAATATTTTGAAGTTTTCTCTTCGTGCATAAATTGAAGTAGATAGCAGTAGTAGGTTTAACCCAAAGGACAGTTTTAGTATTATTACTCTGCCATTCAACTCAGTGATTTATCCCATTTGAGCGTGACGCCATTTGAGCACCGGTGCTTATACCTGATAACTCTTTCACTTTTTGGGAACTGTATTGTTGCCAAGCTCGTGTCCTCAGTAGATGATATAAAAATGGAAAGAAAATTATTTCATTTTTATAATGACTTGAATATTAATTTCAAATTCTAGATTGTTTTAATTCTTAAAAAATTACATTGGAAGTAATTTTTTTAATCTGTGGCGTTTCTATTATTGGTATTCGATTATAAAACAGTTATTTGTTAAACTTTCATTTTGCATAATTATAAGTTAATTTAAATTCAAATAATTTATAAAAATAAAAAATATTGATCTTTTAGAATTTTTATAATTTTTTAATTTTGAATTGAAAATAATTAATTCATTCAAATTGAAATAATTTATACAAATAAAATATCAGCAGTTTCTGAAAACTTTTATGATGATAATAATTGTTATTATTGATAAAAATAATATTAAAAATAATTTCCACAATACATTTGTGCACCGTTTTGAGTTCAAAGTTTTAATACACGGAGAAAATGCGTTAAGCGTTATTTGTGCAACATAATTATAATCATAACATTTATTCAACTTTATAAAAATTTGATTAGATAAAAATGTTTCCTACCAAAAATCTTTGTTTTGTTTAATAGTTCAGAGAGAGTTAAAAATATAATAAGTAAAATCATACGTTTCAAATAAAAATTTCCTTTAAAAAGTTTGAACTTAACGGCAATTTGTATTAGAATTAATTGGTCTTCAATAAACGTTTGGGTCGAGATTTGGGCCTGTAGCAAATGATCGAGTCTGCATCTGGAAGTCCTAAGCCCCAAACAATGTGACTTGTTGAGTTCATTGTAGCTGACTAGCTACCATGAATTCTCTAACCTCTGCACAAACACGAGTAAAGAGGCTATTAAGCTAACATTCTTCATTTTTCTAATTCCTTTGAAATTATGAATAAAAAAAAATTATTTACTAGAAATCTGTTCTCAATACTCTCAAAAATGATTATTGAGAATTTTAAGTTGAATAATCATGTCTAAGGCTCACGACGAGTCTACAAGTATTGGAATTTCGTGCAACTTTCGAGAAGCACTAAATTTGTGTATAACTTTCTGGGTGTATAGAAATTTGTCAAAATGCATCTTTTCTGATGAGAGAACAAGTATATGAAAGATTAAATAAATTGACTCATAATTTCTTGACCCAAATCGAAGAAGTAAAAAACGTATACATTCTACGCATTAAGGTACTTGCGAGATGGGTGCAGAAAGCTGTCATTATTGGGTCGCTCCGTGTCCTTGAGACTCACGAGGGTTTCGCTGGACCTTCATCGTGATTCGATCGTACTATGCGGACGCCCATCTCACGGTTGTGAGGCATGGCCATATGTGTAGTTTACTGCAGGTCTGTTGGGAGCCAGTGTTACTTTCTTGGATGGCACTCGCTTCCAAGTGCACCGAAAAAATCTAACTTTTGAAAAAAGTGTTGCAGTTCTCGTCTTCTAGCAAAGGTTACATTATATGCTCACACAAATTAATTAGGAACATGAGTAAGAGGTTGCGACTCGAACTTCGTAACATTCAACGCTGAACTACAATTTGGCCCTTGAAGGACTTGTGACCTCGACTATTAGTGGTTCGCAACCAAATGGGATATTCATAATCCAGACCGCTCATAGCAAATAGTCTACATGATTAAAAAACTCTACCAGTAAGCAGTTGACTTATGAGTAGAGTGCAGGTGGCTGCACGATGTCGAGCGCAAGTAACGCAACGATTCGAAACCTTCTTCACGACGCAGCGTCCTGTAATGATCCTAGACTGTACACGTAGATATGACAACGTAGGATATAAGGACATCTCTTGTCGAAGCCCAAGACAGCGTGTTCAAAACGACCTCCCAGTCGTAGTAAGCCGTCGGAGTCCAAGGGCGGCAGCAAATGAAATAAAGGACATTCGTAGTAACTGGGACATAACGGACAACCACCTTCATTCAGTGAAGCATCGAGAGCTTGTGTGTGGGAACCCCTCTTACCAGATTTGCCACCTGTTCTTTTACAATTAGTTTCGGTTGACGAATACTTAAATTGGGAATCTTCACCAAACTCAAGCGTCTCCAAAGCGTTCACTCGTGAGACTTAAAAGGTCTTTAAAATATGAAACAAAGGATTAGTGGAAAGTAATCTCGCATTTTCTTCCCGAGCCTTAGAGAAGAAGTGGTTCAAGCAGTTGACCGTCATATGAACCAGAATGTTATCCCTGTATTTCGTTGGTCTGTTCATAGCATTAAGCCCACCAATCACCTCACAAGTGTCATTCGAAAGAGTACGAAGACCCGAAGCAAGTTTCTTGGTGACAGGTCTTGTCCCGAAACGTTTCCCCGAATATGCGTTAATGAGAGAACGTTCACTATCGTAACGATCCACAAGCATTGTTCATGTTCTCTCAAAGTTATCACCAGTGATGCTTATGTTGAGTAACAGCCGAGCAGTCTCATATGTGAGACTTGCCTCCAAGTAATGCGGCTTCTGGACTACCAGCATAGTAGCATCATCCTTCACCATAAAGCAAAACATATTCCGAAAGGCAGGCTACGCAATGAAATCACCGGAAAATTTTGGTACTTCCATTTGTGGAAACATCTTCCTCACTCTTGTTAGAGGAGCAGCATGAGTAGCGTGAAATGTAATCCTGAAAGAGGAAGAAGCAGCAAGTTCATCCAACTCGTCCTGTAGATAGACCTTCGCGACAATATCTTTCTCCTCTCCTTTAATAAACAAATTTTGAGTGAAGTATGGATCCGCTAAGTTGTCCTCACGTATAATCAGAAGTTGATCATGGTTTAAGCCATACTTGGACCACTTCTTTTCCAGGTTTTCCAGGAGTGCGTTGAGGACATTTTTGGAAAAGCATACTTTGCCGGTCTTTTTTAAATTGATAACTGCATTGCAGATAAGCTCATAAGTCCCATATTGCTGAGCAATACTGTCCCTGATTCTTATTTTTGATACAGCAGTACATTCAATACCAAAATGTACTCCAGAAAAATCGAATCAAATCGATACACTTCAAAAGTTACAGGAAAATAGTTAAAATTCGATTGAAATCAAAACACGTTAAAAGTCAAATAGTAAAAGAAAAAACGGCACTGTAAGTATAACAGAAGAACACTACCAAGTTTGAAAAATTACGCAAGAATATAAGGAGGCACAGCGCTGCAAAGTATCAGCTTTCAAAGTCTTCAAATACTTACCAAACGTGGAGTATCGAAAAGCAAATGGTATAAAAAACCTGTCATTCTGTAAAGCAGATTGTAGTCAGTGACGGTCTGCCAATTAATACTTACGGCCACGTGCACTCACCGACGTGGGGATACACAACGTATGAGAAAGTGTAACACGAGGCACCTGTAGCCCAGCAAGCGGGACGACTTCTCGTGACGTCAGGTATCGATCGCCGAAAACTGTTTTCACGATATTGTTACTGTGCGATTTCGCAATACGACGCTCGAAATCAGCCACACTGATTTTCTACAAAACAGCTTCACAGCTTTAAACACTTCATTACAGTCACTTAGTTCTGCAAAAAACACTGCAATCCATAGTTCGACGCTCTAAGTCGGCTCGAAGGAGCGCTATATGGGTATGTGGTGACATAGAGCTTGACTAGGCTGTGTGGAAGGCTTTGAAGAAACTAATCGCGATTCATGTTATCGATTTTATATCATATGTTGCACGTGTTGAACCAAAAATAGAGCAAGGTAAATAAAAATTGTTTAGCTTCTTGTTTCTCATTTTTTCTAGTGATGGAATTTTGAAAAGTTCCCACCAGGTCTTTATTGAGTAAGGTCTCACGATCATTTTGGTATTCTAGACAGACATTCACGACGAGCCAAGAAGTGGAAGGCCATCGGTGTCCGACGACGTCGTGGCAAAAATCGACCGTCTTCT
>JAUMHM010024109.1:0-16591 GCA_032362435.1 Melikaiella ostensackeni
TGTCTTCGATATCGATTCTTCTTCCGTTACCTGAACGGGATTGTCTAACGTCTTCTCTTTAGCGTTACGGTTTTTATGCTCCATAGCTTGACCTCCATACAATTTCTTGAAAATATCTCTCATACAGTCTTTCAATTTGTCCGAATCCCATATCATTTCACCATCAGCATTTTTAATTCCGACTACCTCAATACTAGTACTTCGTTACCTTATATTCTTAACTCATTTCCAAACTAATTTCTTATTTCCTTCAAAGTCGTTTCGCATTTTTTCATCTTCCGCTTTGATTTTATCTTTGCTTTCTTTGACTTGTATTTGGTTTTTCTGTTTTTATCCCTATAATCATTTTCTAATCTTGTCCTTTCTTATCGTTAAGACTTTTAATATTCAATATTCTCGAGTACGCTTGCTTTTTCTCGTTGACAGCCACGCGGATTTCATCATTCCACCAAAAATCTCCAGCCTTTCTTTCTACGGCCGCAGTACCGCCAACTTCAGATGTACTCTTGAAGATGTAATCCCGTAGTATTATCCATGCACTCTCTACATTTTTATTGTTTAATTCAGTGTTTCAGTCTTTTTTATGATGCCCTAAATATTATTCAGCTTTTCACGGCATACCAATTGAACTTCTGGTTTCTACAAATTCTCTATTCTAACTCGCGTCTCTAAGCATAAGCTAATAAATTTATCTCCGTTACCGTTCGTTTTTGGGCCTCCGAATTGACGCAGCACCCTGTCGGTACCTTCGCATCGCACACCAACCCAGTCGTTCATATTTCTGAGTAAAATTATTCTTTCGCCAGAATCGCAAGTACCTGAAACATATTTAACGAGCCCCAGAAGTTATCTTTTACATCCATACTGTTATCATCAACTGGAGCGTAGCACGCTATAATAAATAGCCTTCTGATTCTCACTTTCATTCCAACCCATAGTAATATGGGACATACACATTCATACTTTTTGACATGTTATTTTGCTCTCTCATTCATATTCAGACCGACTCCTCTGCTACCACATGATTCATTATCTACTCCTGACCAAAGCTCGAATCCGTTCTCTATCTTTCTTACCTCACATTCCTTTTACTTTGTTTCCGGTACACATAAAATATCTAGTTTCCTTACGCGCTCTGTATCCCGCAATTCCTTTTCCTTAAGATCATTTACACCTCTAGAATTCTAATCACCCAATCTTCATTTGTCGCCTGAAACTTTTGCGAGGACATGCCTTTCGTCAAGAGAAGTGTCAATCCTATCCGAGGCTACATTATTATTTATATTATTCATTGTTAAAAGTATACACCCAACCATAACTTGATTCAAGAAATTTATTCCATAAGTATAAAATCATGTCCAAATTAAGCAGCTAAATCGTCATAAGGTCAAGTGTCTATTCATAACGTCAGTCCCACCAAACTTCGGTCATGCAAAGGAAAGTATGAAAACCAAACCAAAGGAGTTATGAACGGTTTGTGTTGTATACTGAGGAGGGCACCAATCTCCTACAGTTTGGTAAAAGAAAGAAAGTTTGGTAAAGAATCTTGAAAAAATACTGCAAAATATTGGGAAACTTATGTTTTACAGGAGATAAAATACTACAAAAGAAACACTCATCATGAATTGTGTTGTCAATATGAGAAATGCCCACTACAAGTAAAGGATATTTAAAAAACACTGCAAAATATTGGGAAATTCATGTTTTACAGGAAATAAAATACTACAAATAAAATACTTGTCGTAAATTGTGTTGTCAATAAGAGAAATGCTTACTTTACGTAAAGAATATTTGAAAACACTGAAAAATATTGAAATGTAAGTGCGTGGAAGAAGCCAACGGAATTTAAAAATATATTTTTCAGAAAAGCGACCTGAGTCGTGCTGTGGTTCGTTCGCAACTGCTTTCGAGTGAACTCTTAAGATGAAGTTTAAGATTTGGCAGGGCCCATCTTTGTCTAATCGACGAAACTTTTTAAAATTTGCTGCGTATGTTTGGAAAACTTGTTCTCTTTCAAAACTAAGTCCTTTGAGAAATTTATGCTCTACAGGAGATAAAATACTACAAATAAAATACTCATCGTGAGTTGTGTTGTCCGCGTGAGAAATGCCCATTACACATGAGAAATATTTTAAAAATACTGCTTAATATTGGGAAATTTATGTTTTACAAGAGTTAAAATACTACAAATAAAATACTCATCGTGAATTGTGTTGTCAATATAAGAAATGTTCACTACATGTAAAGAATATTTACAAAACACTGCAAAATATTGGAAAATTTATGTTTTACAGGATATAAAATATTACAGATAGAATGTTCGTAGTGAATTGTGTTGTCAATGTAAGAAATGCCCACTACAAGTAAAGAATATCTTAAAAAACACTGCACATATTGGGAAATTTATGTTTTACAGGAGATAAAATACTACAAATAAAATACTCATCGTGAATTGATGTTAATATGAGAAGTGCCTACTGCACGTAAAGTTGTTTCTCGCGCAAGTTGAAGCAATAATGGCCGTAAAGGCCCGCAAGGGTATCACGTGCACGTGACGAAAAGAACGCTAATCACGAAAATGTGTTAAATGGACTACAAGTTTTATTAAAACCTTGAAAGGTGTGTTGATTATTCATTTGATTTTGTTCAATTTTTTGTGAGTGCTAACCTGATCACGAGAAATAATGTGGTTTATATGCTTGGTCACACGTATCAAAATGACCACAAAAGGCAGACAAAAACGAACCTGAGTTTTTGGACATAACCAGGACCGATTTTTTGGGAATCATTAGTTCATTATTGAATCTATGAAAATGAAATTTTTTTGTTGCAGAATGGTTCACCACTCTGGGAAGATCTAATTTCAAAAGCAACAAAACTTCATTCGTGTTTAAGGTAAGTTTTTTGGTAATATAAAAAGTTGAATAATGTAAAGGCTTCAATTATCGAGGAAGTTCCTGTTGTCGATTTCGAAGATCAAATTCTTCCTATTTTCACTATTTAGGCATTTTGCGACAGATTTGGTCTTCCGAACTTTTTTGTTTATTGCAGAAAACCTATTTGCCTAACAGGAAAAGAGATCAGTTGAAAAATGTAGGTTTCAGAAATATCTACAAAATGGTGGGCCTTACGTCAACATTCGTTTATTTGTTCACTTGGAAAATAATATAAACCGTCCAAAATGGCCTATTTTAAATATGCAATCATTTTTGTAATAATGAAGCAACAAGTTTTAAACTCTCACAAAATATGCCCCTTGATACTCTTAACAATTGTGCAATAACTTGGCCCAAAATAATTATTAGTTTTCCCAAGAAGTCATTTGTTATTAAAATTTTGACCTTTTCAATGGAATTTCTACAACTTTGGCCGATACGATGTGAACTAAAGTGCTCGATTTTACTTTAGAGGAGTTATACTATCACGCACACTTACAATTAGTGTCAAAGCGACTATTAATAATTAAAATTCACAGAAGTGACTACAAAAAGATGGCACGTTTTTTTCTCATAAACAAATGAAATAACTCCGTCAATTTTAACTTTATGGAATCTGGGTGCATAAAGGCTATTTGTCACGTGCTATTATTCCACAAGTTTTCAAAAAATATGTATCCTGTAAGTCAAGGGGGAGTGGAGATAATTAAAAAAAGAATTTCTGCTGCTGCAATTTAAAACATATAAAGTTCAAATTTACACCAAGTACAGAATGAGAGTTGTACTAATTGTCATAAAATTTACGCGGTAGTGCTTTCTAATTTTATTGTTGATAATCGTGACTAATTAGAGGCGAAGGATCGACACAGTCTGTGATGGCGGAGTAGGGAAAGCTGCTGTCGCCTCCAAGGCGCTGGCGCCAGAATTGAACTCACGCGTTCAAATTGTAAAAAATGGTGGAATATCAGAGCAACAAATGGACGTATCAAGATTTTTTAAATGTGGGCTAGCTTTCCATGCTGGTTACAAATTTGTTGATGGCTTTCCAGAAAAATTCTATCTAATGCCTGAAATTTACTACTACTTTATTTATTTTCTTTGATTTTGCAATTAATTTATTGCTTTTGGGATTGACTGAAAATTGTACTTTATTGTTTTCAATATTTACATTCAAAAAATTTAGTTAGGAAAGAAAATTGAAAAATTTCTCAATAATAACTTTATAACTAGTAATAAGTGTGCCATTAAATAGACTGTGTGGATCTTTCGCCTCTAATCAGTCACGATTATCAACAATAAACTTAGAATGCCTTGCCGCGTAAATTTTATGATAATTAGCACAACTCTTATTCTGTGCTTGATGTAAATTTGAGCTTTAAATGTTTAAAATTACAGCAGCAGTAATTCCTTTTAAACAAAAAATTACCTCCAACCCACCTCCCTTGACCTACAATTTAAAAAAATTTTTTAATCTAGTACATTTTTTTTTTGGGAAACTTGTGGAAAAATAGCACCTATCAAATGGGTTTCACCCCGATTCCATAGAGTTAAAATTAACAAAATTATTTCATTTGTTCATGAGAAAAAAATGTACCATCTTTTGGTGACCACTTTTCTACAGTTTAATTATTAAAAGTCGCTTTGCCACTGAGTGTACGTTATAGTATAACTCCTCTAGAGTCAAATCACCAACTTTAGTTCATATCCTCTCGGCCAAAGTTGTGAAAATTCCGTTAAAAAAAGTCAACATTTTAATAAACAGGGTGTCTGCTCACCCGGAAAACCTGGAATTGTCAAAGAATTTTTATACACCGGGAAAAATCTGGAAATGTCAGGGATTTTTTTAAAGTCAGGGAATTTTTTCGAGCGTGTTAAAATTTTTAAAAAATTATAATATAAATGAAATAACAATGATTTTTATTGGTAGAAGTAACTTTTATGCTCATAGTACTGGGTTTATACTGATTTAAATCAAACTTCTTTTTATCATTTTCACTATTCTGAGGAAAATATCTCTCATTCAAAGTATTAATATGTTATATATGCACTGAATTTTGAGTACGAAGATAAAATAAACATTTGTTTTAATCATCATTCAAATTCATATACTTTAGGAACAAATTTAAGAAATGATTAATTATGTTTCTAGTATTATTAATTTATTAAGTCATTCGATGGTGATAATTAATATATTTGAGAATATCCTGTAATCATTTGTCAAAACTTCCTAAATTAAACACAAGATTCATTTTGTTTGGATAAAGACTAATGTTCAACGAAATAGTTGAGTTTTCAATCAAGGAGATAAATTTTTAACTAAAATGATGAATCTTCAACCAAAAAAATAAATTTTTAACAAAGTAGTTCAACTTTCAACCAAGTAGTTGAATTTTAATCCAAAAAAGTTTTTAAACGAAAAGCACTTGAATTCAACCAAGAAAGACGATTTTGCAACAAAATAGTTGAACGCTCAACCAAAAAAGATTATTTTTCAACCAACAGTTGAATTTTTGATAAAAATGATAAAATGTCTGCTAAAAGAAATTAATTTTCAAATTGAAAAGAAGAATTTCCAACATAATAGTTAAATTTTCAACCAAAAATATGAATTTTCAACTTGAATGCTGAATCTTTAACAAAACAAAAAAAAAAGAATTATTATCAAAGAAGTTCCACTTCAACCAAGTAGTCGAATTCGAAAAAATATAATCAAAAGATGAATTCTCAACAAAAAATGTAGTAGTTGATATTTCAACCAAAAAATACGAATTTTCAACAAAATAGAATATTTTTCAACTAAAACAGATTGATTATCAACCAAACAATTGTTTTTTTGACCAAGAAGATTAATTTTGAACCAAAAATACTATTTTTTTAATAAAATACGTACATTTTCAACCAAAAACGATGAATTCTCAACGAAAAATCTAATAGTTAATATTTCAATCAAAAAGGATTTAAATTGTCAAACAAAAACAGTTGATTTTGTAACCAAATAGTTAGATCCTCAACCAAAGCAGGTTAATTTTCTGCCAAAAAGTTGCATTTTCATCAAAAAAGATGAAATTTCTACCAAAAAAGATGGATTTTTAAACCAAGAATACGAATTTTCAACCAACAAAGATTTTTCGGTCGAGAAAGAAGAAAAATGCAACCAAATCGTCGAATTTCCAAGCCAAAAAGACGATCCTTCTCGGAAAAAATTGAATTTTGAATTCGAAAATATGAATTTTCAAAAAAAAAGTGAAGTTTCAATCAAGTAGTTGAATCTTTAACCAAATCAGGTTAATTTGCTACCAAAAAGTTGCATTTTGAACCAAAAAAGATGAATTTCTAAACCAAAAAGCCGAATTTTCAACCAACAAAGATTTTTCGGTCAAGAAAGAAAAAAAATGCAACCAAATTGTTGAATTTTCAAGACAAAAAGACGAATTCTTTTCAAAACAGTTGAATTTCGAATTCGAAAATATGAATTTTCAAGAAAAAGTGAAGTGTCAACCAAATAGTTGAATCCTCAACTAAAGCAGGTTAATTTGCTACCAAAAAGTTGCATTTTGAACCAAAAAGATGAAGTTTCTACCAAAAGAGTTGAATTTTCAACCATATGGTTGAGTTTTCAACAAAATAGTTGAATTTTCAACCAAAGCAGAAGTTTCAACAAAAGAATGAATTTTTAAGAAAATAGTCAAATTCTCAACCAAAACAAATTGATTTTCTTCAAAACAGTAGCATTTTTAACCAAAATAGATGAAGTTTCTACCAGAAGAGATGAATTTTTAAACTAAAAAGACGAATTTTCAACGAAAGAGTTGAATTTTCAACCCGAAAATAAGAATTTATAACAAAAAAGTTAATTTTCAACCAAATAGTTGGATTTTCTACCTTGCTGTTGAAATTTCAAGCCAAAAATACAAATTTTGTAGAAAACAGTGAAAATTTCAACCCGAAAATTGAATTTTCAACAAAAAAGTTAATTTTTTTCCCCTTTTAGATATTTACAAGGACTGAAAAAAACATTTTTCATAATAAACTTGCGAAATTGTATATATATTCCAATAATTTTATGTTTATTACTTTAAATTTAACCCCCACCATTCCCCGGCAACTGGTGATCACATATAGGCTTTCCTTCTACATGCCAACACAACTAGAATTTGCAGTCAAATTTCAGGTATAATTTTGCCATGATTTTTTATAGGGCGCTTGGACTACGGTGAAATCCCGCGGTTATCTTTAAGACAAAATATCATTATATATACGTCATTATATTATACATTATCATTGTATTCTATTATTATATGATTATTATATGTATATATTATGTATTATATAGTCATTATATTATACAATATTATATATAATTATATATACGATGTGTGAGCTGTGCGACAGCCTTATAACGTATGAGGAGGAATGTCCACCAATCATTGCCGAAGAGGTGAAGAAAGAACTGAGGAACACTAAGAACTTCTTCGCTGTCGGAATAGATGGTATCAAGAACTTCTACGCTGCCGCACCAGATGGTGTCAAGAACTCCTGGTCCGGATCTTCACCTCATATTTAAAGTCGAAGACGGCCATTTCGCAGTGGCTGGTTTAAGCATGCACTGTACTCCTTCCAAAGAAAGGCGGAGATTTACGAACAAGGTGGATTGAAGAACGGCGTAGCAGGCTGTCGGGAGAACCAGCTAACCGACAGGAGCGTCTGCAAAGAAGCTGCATTCTGCATGTGCAATCTGTCGATGAACTGGATTAATTACCGGAACGCTTTCGATTCAATCTCCCTTAGACTTATCGTCTACCTGTTGGAAAGCTTGAACATTCATCCACACATAGTGGGATGCATAAAGAGATTGATGCCCCTTTGGAAAACCAGATTTACTATCTTATCTGGAAAACATCGTGTGACAACTAATAGCGTCACCTTCCAGAGGGGCGCCTTTCAGGGCGACGCCATGAGCCCTCTCCTCTTTTGCATCACGCTTCGGCCACTATCTCTCGTATTGCGCATTGCTCGTGGGTACCGCTGCGGTGAGTCTCGCTATCACGAGCATAAAGTCACTCTTATGTTATAGATGGATGACATGAAGATATATGCTTCTGGAGCAGAGCAACTTGAGCATGCTCTGAGGATCGTCGAGGGGTACACACGAGTAATTGTTATGGACTTTGTATTGGACATCAGTGAAGGAGGCTCTCCGAAGCAGATACAGGCGTTTCCTTCGACAGATTTAGTCTTCCAATCAGTCAGCGTTGAACAAAATATTGGCGACTAACATGCTTGTCGTCCTGGTTCTACTCTATTCGTTTGGGGTGGTTCCATGGGTGAAGCATGAGCTCACGGCCCTCGACATCGCAACGCATAAGATCATGCATATGCAGAAGAGCTTGAATATCAACTCGTCCGTTCCGCGTCGTACATTCCACGCCGTGAAGGCAGGCACGGACTTCTGCATCTCCAATGTCTTTATAACCGAATTATCGTGGGTACACCTCATATCGTCGGAAAAGGAAGAGATTCTGTCCTGGCAATGGTCAGGAATCACGAGATTATTGGCAAAGGATCTTAACATCAGAAATGAGGAAAGTTCATTACTCCATCTAGATGCCTCATTTCTAAAAGCCCGGGTGGAGAAAGCAGAGGTCAAGAACTTCCTTGAACAGTTCCTCGACTAGAAAATGCACGGAAACTCTTACATAAATGTAAATGATCAGTCCTTATCTGCGGAGCTAACGTTTGCTTTCCTCAAATCATCCGGACTTACTTTAGGCAAAGAGGGTTTTTAATTTGCGTGCCGGGATGGTGTCATTTCCACCTTCGTATACCGAAGCCGCATTCTACGCCAAAAAGTTCTCAGCGATAGTGACATGCACATTCTGAGCACGTATGGCACATACTATCCAGGTGTCACACTCACGACGTCCTTGTGATCGGTGCTCTCGGAAGTGCGAAATCATCGCTGGTTCGTAACCCGCGTGCAAAAAACATGCCATGGCACTTACGAGATGGATGCAGAGAGCTGTCATCCGTGGGTCGCTTCGTGTCCTCAAGACACACGTGAGGTTTGCCGGTCTGTCGTTGTGATTTCGTCGTGCCCTATGGCCGCCCATCTCACGATCGCCACAATTTAATTATTTAGGAAAAAAATTGTCAAATTATTTTAAGCAGTATTGAGGAAAGATAAAACTTTTTTGTCTCTTACACTTTTTTGTGGGGCAAACCGCTTTTAACTTTGTAACAGAATTAACGCATATTTATAGAATTAATTTCTAAGAAAATATTGCTCAAAATAATTTGAAAATTGTGCATTGTCTACTTCATTGGAATTTCCTATGAGAAATAAATACTTTCCAACAATTTATGAGATGTTTTCATTTTATCATAATATTTCTTTTTTCTTACAAAAAATCTGACCTAATGTACAAGTTTCACATTTTTGTGCAATAGTTTCTCACATGGGTAGGGATAGATGAGGTCTTTGTTTGTTTCGATTCGTACTTTTCTTAAGGGTGTTGGTTCATCGAACTTGAAATTTTTTGTTGATAGGTACGAGACTGTTTCCATACATAATTCACGGATAGTCTGTTAGAATAAAATAAAGAAGACTCACCTAATATTCGGGAATTTATATAGTCCTGGGGGTGATATATCGTGCAGTGACACCTTCTTATGTCGAAGAAATTAATATTTTGGGTGAAAATATTCATTTTCTGAAACGCATAAATACTCTGAGAGCAAACAGATGTCAAGAAAGAGAGGTTAGAAAGCAGAAGCGTTATAGAGTAAACATTAGAGTAAACAGCAAAATCAGCTGTTCAAAATTCAGAAGTCCCGACGCGAAGAAAGAGAGAGAGAGAGAACATAAATGACGCATGAGACGCGGTGTTCTTATAGTCGCCAGCGACTCTCACATGCAGCTCAATTTTGTGTACTACTATTCTCTCCGCGTTACCTGTCGGCAAGGTAATTTTCGCATTGGAAATAAAACTTGTAATAAAAGCAACTAATTATAGAAAACTTATCTCTTTTTGGGTAATGAGATATTCAGCTCGTTGTTTTACAGAAATTGGATCTTTGTACATTTATTTTGAACTTATACATTTATGAACTCGCTAAATTATAAATTGTCGAAGTTACCAAATTTACAAAACTTGAAATTCCAAAAAATGTTTGCAAATTTGTTTAAAATTTTCTTATTTATCCAGTGACCAAAAATAAATTTCAAACTTACTTACTGAGCCAAATTTGAAATTCCGTTATTCCAAGATTGGGCTCTTTGCAAATTTATTTCAAAGTTAAACATTTATCAATTCGCTAAACAATAAATTACTGAAGTTTCCAAATGCACCCAGTTTGAAATTTCCAAACTAGATTCTTCGAAAATTTAATTCGGAATCATAGATTTATCAATTCGACAAAATATAAATTCCAACTTCGGAATTCCAAAACTTGGTTCTTCGCAAGTTGACTTCGAAATTATACATTTATCAATTCACCATAAAATAAATTTTTGGAGTTACCAAATTTACCAAAGTTGAAATTCCGAAATTGCAAAGCGCCTAATTTTGGAATATTAGAATTTCAAATTTGGCACAGTGGGTAATTTTTAAATTTACTCTTGGTCACTGGATAAATTAAACATTTATAAACAAATTTGCAAACAATTTTGGAGTTTCAAGTTTGGTAAGCTTGGTAACTTCAACAATTAAACGATTAAACGAACTTATCTAAGTGAAGTTCTATCGTAATTGTATGAAGCGCCTCCTCGAAAGGTCACCAAATGTAGTACCTGCTCTCATGCTCTTAGCGCCACAATATTTAAAGTATAAAGAACTAAAAAATTCCCTAGTTCCCTATCGATATTCCATGTTCCGGGGCCCCGGTTCATGATTTTCATTCTTTTAAAGTGCTGCCGAACGATCTCTATAGGGGTTAACAACTATTAAGTTTGGGAATCTGACAGGATGGGACTGATTTTAGGAGGAGGCGCTTCATACAGTTACGATAGAACTTCACTTAGGTAGGTTCTTTTAATCGTTCAATTGTATTTCGCGCCTTCTCTCTCAGATCACCAGATGTAGATGTTTAAAGAAGAGTGATGGCAGCTAGTTTTTTTTAATGATATTGATGTAACACTTGTTATTACCGAATTATATAATAAACGAAAGAAGTAAGAAGTCATATATTTACTCACTTTTTGAATTTAAGATTGCTTTTGCAAAAACGAAATGATCTTCCTCTAGCCTACAGTCTCTATGACCGTAGGCTAAAGGAAGATATACTTATACCTATATATATATATATATATATACCTGGCGAAGATTTGCGAAGATGCCGTCCATCCCGCTGTCTTCCTAATTAGGTCACTGTTGACACCACTTCTTTTGGCAGTCGATGTTAAGGCATGGCGTGTGCTGTAGGCCGTAAACTTTGATGTATCTATGCCGCTTTCTTGGAGGACTTGTTTGATCAAGCGGCTTAACTATTGTATTGTGATTGCCTTATGGGGTTTCTTCTATTAGATGAAAGAGCTCCGTATATTTTCTCGTATACTGCGCGTTCGATCAAAGTATTTTCCCCGAGCTGATGCTACGCAGATCGATGGATTTTCTTGAGAGAAGGGGAGAACCAGGTTTGGTTGTACCTTTTCTGGACCGGAGGTTTTCAGTTGTGCTTGTACCTTTATTTTAATTCGATCCTCCGATTCTGCGATGTTTCCTATATCCTCTCACCAGGGAAAGTTGGGACCAGAGTGGATGAGGTTCCCTGTTAGAAGAAGAAAGAAGGCTTTTACTCGGTTTGAACAACATGGGAGATGACTCAAACATTGCTCTAAATCGAGAGAACCACGCTTGAGGTCGCCAGTTTGGAACTAGAATTATCCCCCTTGCGTGGTCGTTCTGGATTTTTTTTAAGTACTTTTGGTATTAACGCAAATGGAGGAAACGCGTAGAATGCAGGATGCGAAAATGAGAATATTGCGCTGTTCGCACCATTTACAAATCTCTTTCACAGTATTACTGAGGTTCTCGAATCGGATTCCGCCCATGCGATTGATATGAGCAATGGCTGTAGTGTTATCTATTCGTAAAAGTACGTCGCAGTATCTCAGGTCTTTTGCGAAACACTTAAGCCCGAAAAACGCCGCCGAAAGATCTAATTGATTGATGTGATATTGTCGTTCTTGTGAACTCCAAAATCCTTGGGTTCTGTTATTCCACAGCAGACTTCCCAGTCTGGCAATGACGCGCCAGAAAAAATTTCTAGAACAAATTTATGACTTTTGATACGTTTATACACCGATTACATGTTGCGGCTCCATCAGACAAGATCTTCCGTTACATCAGACGATATTACCATGTGTGCTTCATAGTTGCCATTGCTTTTTTCCAGAGCTGAAAACTTTTCTCCTTCTAAGCTTCTCATAAAAACCCAGCCATATTTATTTGCAAGGCATATGGACCCAAGGGTTCCCACGAGGGACGCAAAGTCACGGATCTTGCACCGGGTGTTAACCTTAAACTTGTGGAGGAAATTAAGAGTTTTAGACCGTTTTTCTTCGGGCATCTCGATTATCATATCAAATGAATTTAAAACGAATCCAAAAAATTTATGTTTTTGTGCTGGAACCCAACTACTTTTTTTCCTATTTAAGGTAAATTCAAGATATTCCAGCCGGTGGATTATTTCCCGTAAATTCTTTAGGCATTATTTCCTAGTGTACCCAAGTAAGAGGAAGTCATCTATGTAGATAACAGAAGAGTAACTTGTTCTCTTAACCGAGTTATAACGGGTTTCATTATCTTGGTGAAGACGTATGGAGCCGTGTTTAACCCAAAAGGTGAACAGTTAAATTCGAAGAACGTACCTTCAAACCTAAATCTTGAGTATTTTTTACTGGATTCTGCTATTGGAATGTGGTAATATCCTTCTTTATGTTCGAGTGCCACCATGTAGCAATTTTTCTGTATCAGATCACGAGCTAATCTCATGTCCTCTATTTTAAAATGTTCGGTATCTATGAATTTGTTTAGTTTTTCAAGATTTAAGGTGAATCTTCTGACTGTAGTTGTTTGGTTTTTGTTGCCTCCTCCCCTTCTTCGGTTGTTGAAGCGATGGCTGACGATGGGAGCCCTTCGCGTTTTTTGGCACCTTCGAATGACTGCGACTGTTTTCAACTCTTTAGAAGAGCGTTCCAAGAATTTTGCTGCTTTCCTCGTTTTAGCCAGATCTTTACCAAACAGCCACTCGTCTGCTGTAGTAGCATTTAGCGTTTCTTCCAAGGATGAGTTGAGGTTTGCTGAAATAATCAGACGTCTCTTCAGAGTTTCGTCGCGCTGAAGATCATCAACTAGGATACGTCCTATGTCACTGAGACTGGATATCATAGGAAGCGGATCCAGAGAAGTGTCTTTGAAGAGGTTAGACAGCGTTGTGCCTAGTGCAGCTAAGCAAACTATCACTTTCTGTTGCTTTTCCGAAATGCGCTTATCCTTGTTGACAATTAGTTGCAGTATCGTGGCCTTAAACTCTCCATTAAGTTTTGCAGGCTCGACTGAGACACAATTTACAGGTGTAAGATATTTCTTGAATAACTCCTTGCGTTTGTTATCCGGAAGACCATTTTTGAGAATTTCTTCCCAACGTACGACAATGTCATTATGGATTGCTGTGGCTCGTTGTTTGTCTATATCCAAGCGTTTACCGATTTTTTCTAGGACCTCAGGATTCAAAACCGGGTCCTTAGACATTTCTGTCTCACTTTGTATGCTTGATGACGTACCGCGTTGACCACCGATCCGGACTGCATCTGATTCCGATGAGGAGTCCAGTTTCGATAGTTGTCTCGACTTCGACGATAGTGGTGAAGTGTTCGACTCGAGACTTGTCTCGGCTTTGGCGATCACTATGAGGAGTTCGACTGCGATGATCATAATCACTTTTTCGACTTCTTGATGACCTTGTTCGAGATCGTCCTGCAATAAAATTGTCCTGGTTAATCGAATGTACTCGACATCATTAACCTCTGGACTATCCTTGTCTAAAAATGATAATGCCAATACTCGTAACCTGTACTGTACTCGCATGAGTAAACAAATGAAGTCAGCAAAGCGTGGCAACCCGTCATTTTTCGAATGACAGAAGGGACTACGTAAACGTTGTTTAGATACCAACTAGTTCGCAATATAGAGAATTTTTTGTTTTTTCCATCTTGTTGCCGATTAACGAAATTTATCATAACGACACTTGGTGTAAGGCGTGGAAAAATTGTGTACTGTTGGAAAAGTATGGTTATACACACGTTTTCTGTAAAATCGACTAAATTCTTCTTCCTGCTTCTCTAGTTTTCGCCTCGACTGTTTTAGCTCTTTCGTAACTTTTTCGTGTTTCTCCGGCTCGGAGTTTTGACGCTTGTTTTTCATTTTCTCAATTGAACAAATTTTCTCTCAGAAAACAACGTGGCTTCCTTTGAGCACAAAGAAAAAGAATGAAGATCATGAATCGTGGCCCCGGAACATGGAATATAGATAGGAAACTAATATCGGCACAGAAAATCCTGACACTTAGGAAGAAGTAGCTCTATCTTAGTGAAAAAAATCGCAAGGAGTTCGCATTAAGCAAAGCTGATTCGAAATATTTTGACCTGCTCAACGACGTTTCTTGTACCTCGGTGAAAAATTTGTTGTTGTTGTAAGAGCAAAAAATCTTTAGAAAATCGCTGTTGTCCGTGCCTAGATTTGGAAGGTCAACTTTCAGTTCATCCTAAAGTCTTAAAAATGTCCGGAAAAGTTGGAAAAATGGAAGTGAATTACTTGACTATTGTGAATGCAGCCCAGCTTTGAAAGTCAAATAATATTGAAAATTGAGGTAACCAGAATTGTTAATACAATAAAAAATTATCTCCGTCTAGATTGGAGATATCGAGACGAATTAGGGATTAAAAGAAGGAGCTCAGTACACTGATAAAGCACGGACCAATAAAAAGTGGATAAAATTGTATATTTTCCTGCAAATTAAGTTCGCATAATTTGGACATTAATGAGCTAAAGTCTCGTGGGGGAATAGCAGTACAAAGGAAAGTGTGACGGGTGTCCATTACCAAGCCGCCTTCAACTGCGAAGACTTAAAGAAAAAAAGGATCTGCTTCTGTAAGGTTCACTGCAGAGTGTAGGTCAGAGTCTAGGTCTAGGACTAAACCTGGCCATATGGTTGTAATTTCCTTTTCAGTTTGCAACTTTTCAGAAGTCGGTATACTACATATACTAAAATTTTATTCTACGTCTACAATAATGAATAAGTTAGAATTACATTTTCGTAAATGGTGTTAAGTAAGGCATAATTTTTTTCAATTAATTAAAAAGAGTATCAAAGTAGAATAGAATTGATTTATTCATTTGCAAGTTTCTACGATTCAAAAATTCCTTGTTCTGTATATATTCATGCAATTTTCAACCATGAAAGTGAATTATAACACATTTGTTAATTCGAAAGTACTATTATTTTACATTATTGAGAATCTATATAGATTATTTTTTTGATTCTTCTCAAATCGTACAAAATTCAATTAAAAATAACTGTCTCTATTAAATATTATTAAAAATTAACACTCATTAATAATAATATGTATAAATGGTTCAGCAGTAACTTTCCTGACACATCAATAATAAGCGTGGTGTAGTTTTTTGTAATTTAGAAAATGATATTGATTTACGAGTATATATGCAAGTTAGAAGTAATTGCAAAACAATGATAATTTTCGAATATTTCGTACACAAAACACTGAAAAGTTTGATGAGGAAGTAATTGATGATCTTTGGAGTCTTCACAATTTTTACATTTATGGTTCTATATTTACATGTATACATGTACATTCTGTCCAAAAAATATAGATACCTCAATTTTTGTACAGTTTATAGTGAAAATCTTAGCAGAAAAAAATTCTAAACATATGGGACAAAGTACATGTTGCAGATGAAGGTTTTGCCTACACTGACACAGATTTTTAAAATTATTTTCTGACGAGTGAGAGGTTAAAAAGTACCATTATCTTATGATCATTAAAGGATGCTGAACTTAGAATGGCTATTAATCCCCACAAATAAACTACGAACAATCTGAAAAACACATATGAATTTCTCTAATCCTTCCTATGCATAATGGTGAATTTTAGAGTTAGAAATAATCATTTGTTATTAAGTTAATAATAAGAGAGTAGTTAGGTCTCATCTTCGAAACTGAAGAACGTACGGGATCAGTCTTGAAGCAAATTGCACATTTTTGGCTCGTGAAAGTTGTGTATCTAGTGTTAATGAGCAAAAAATTGCGCTTAAATGTTAAAAAAATTATTTCTTTTTTCGGAAAATACAAAGGGTTTTCCGAATATCGACTGACCGGCACTCACAATAAGAGTAAGTGTGACAGTCGTAATTGTAGGAGTACCAATAACACGGGCGAGGTCTCCTGCTGTGAGTGCGGTTGCTTTCATAAAGGAGTATAAATAATAACAAAGAAAATAATTTTTTAAACATTTAAGCGCAACTTTTTGCTTATTGACACTACATACACCATTTTCAGAAGCCAAAAATGTGCAATTTGCTTCAAGAATTATCTCCGTACGTTGTTTAGTTTCGGAGATGAAACCTCACCACTCTTTC
>JAUMHM010024119.1:0-16590 GCA_032362435.1 Melikaiella ostensackeni
AGTAAATAAATTTCCTTTCTCATTTAAAATCAAAAACAAATTTATAAATTTGTACATGAAGAACATATAACACCGAGTGCGAGATCATGTTTCGGAGCGCGAAGCGCGACGACCGAATTGCGCGCCCTAGGCGTGCTCAAACTTGCGAGCGAAGCGAGCTGCGCGCCAAGCGCGCGATGATCATGTGCCCGCGAAGCGTACAGATTTTTTTTTATTTAAAAAACTAATTTATGACTGATTTAGAAAGGGTGCTTTTTTAATACTTTTTTCATTTTTAAGTATACTTTTTTCTTCTGAAAGATACTTTTCCGATACTTTTGTTGCTGCATTTTTATTTTTGTTTAATATGTTTTTCGAATGTTTAAATAATTTCTGTTTGTATAATGATTTCCTTTTTCCACAAAATCATGAAAATTTAGTGTTTTCTTTGACTAATGACACAATTAACGAATATTGAGAGTAAAATTCTTCCGTTTGAGACATTATGAAATTATTTCAACAAATTTTATTTGTTCAAACAATTCCCCCCTCTGAAAATCGTAAATAATTAGTATTTTCGGGATAAATCATACTGTTAATGAATGTTTAAAGTAATATTTTTGTGAAAGGCAGTTGGTAAATTATTTAAACAATCAATAATCATTTACTTGTGCCTTTTTATAGGAGAGGTTGAACAAATTCTAGTTTTTTCGAATCTTTTACACTGTGTCTCTTATAATTCAATTATTCAGTGTACACAAGTATATTCTCACGCGAAATGCCGCAAAAACTTTCAAGTCCACAGTTCCAAAAGTCCACATTGTATCCCGATACTCAAAATAAATTTACAATTCAAAAATTTACTTCTCGGTTCTGTTCAATTTATATAATTTAGGAACAACTAACATACAAATTACTTTCATTTCACACAAAAAATCTAGAATTTTGTCCACCTTTCCCATTGAAAGGCACAAGTGAATGATAAATGATTGTTTAAATAATTTTCAAACTATCATTCAAAAAAAACATTACTCTCAACATTCATTAAATGTGACATTAGTTCTGAAAATACTAGCTTTTCGCGATTTCCATGGGAGGACATCGTTTAAACAAATGAAAATTGTTTAATTAATTGCAAAATGTCTCGAACGGCCGAATATTACTTTAAATATTCGTTAATTGTGTCATAATATTTCAACCATTTGAAAATTAGTTTTAACATACTTAAAAAGTTGTATATTACCGAATAATAATCATTTATGCCATAAAAAGTTTTTAAAAAGTCGTCCTTGACATAAATTTTACATAAAATTTCTATTTTTGATTTTTTGAGGCATTTTCCGTGCTCCGTACGAGGGGGATGGGGGGGAGGTAAAAATAGAAGTTATTGTGTGAAAATTACTCCTTGAACATTCTTTAAGAGGTGAATAAACTTTAATTTATAAATAGTTGAAAACAAGTAGTTGTTTTTTGCATTTTTTTTAAATGAGCTTTTCACATTTGAAATCGCATCTTAATATTGACCGATTCAAAAAAAAAAAGGAATTTCTTTTTTCGGGAACTTCACAGAATGGGGGAGATCGTTGCTCTCTGGCAAAAAAAAAATTTTGTTGGACCACCCTAATATGGACGCTCCCTATATGTTATATGTATATCGATGTATCACAACTGAATAAAAAAAATAAAAAAATGAATTTTACATATGGCGAAATTGTTTGTCTTTTATTACACCCACTGGTTTCCCTCAAAATTTTTTCCAAATATTGATTAAAGAAAAACGACTGCTTCTTAGGCTTCAAACTTCATAAAAGCTGTAAATATTTTGTTTGAAATAATTATCAGATGATGTAATTTTTTAAATTGTGTTCGTATCTGATTTCCATAGAATCTGAAAAGTTATTGCGAAAGTTGTGACACTTTTTCATATATTTGGTTATCGCCTGGCTTGAAACAAGAGTGTTGTAAGACTTCAGACAATCCTTTTAATAAAAAAATAACTTTAAAACATTTTCAAATATGATAAGTTTATAAAAGTTAGTAAAATAAAGTAAGGAAACATAAACAAGGTACAATATATGCAGGAACAAATTTCGTTTGTAGCTTGCCAAGTGAAAACTTTAAAGTGTTGATGCGTTTAAATTCTAGTAGTGTAAGAATCTCATTTTTTTTTTTGGCATAGATATTGTAAATTTGTTGAAAGTAGGACAAGTTGCGGGAGGATAATATAAGTAGTGAAGGTAGCAAATAGTCGCGAAGTATAAAAAAATCGATTCTTTATGACTTGTCAGCTGTCACATTGAAAATTGTACAGCCCTGATATTATTCAGTTTTAAACAAGGAATAACTTTAATGGATTGTTACAAAAATGTTGAAAAATATGATACCTAAGCGATTAATGTATATTTATTAACTGTATTTATTGCGCCAGTCACTCATTTCACCTTGAGGCACCTCGTCTACTTTCTTTGTTAAATGTAGAACATTTTTTGTTCTCTAACATAAGTGCGTATCTTACAACTAATTTCGGCAAAAACCACTTTCTCCTCTCAACCATAATCTATTATACATACAGTACTTTGTCCATGACTTAAAATCTTATAAGAAAATACAGTCATACTAAGAACTACAAAATTGAGAATTGTTAATTAACTGCGATGACTCCAGGGTATTTTCTTTTATACACAATTTTTACTAATTAGTTTCAAATCCACGTTATTGCTTTTGAGAATAATTTTATATCGTCCTATTTTCTCTCATAGATCCAATAGAAATCTCTCTCCAATTTGAAATTATCATCAAAGTTCTTTATAAACAGAGATATTACGATTTTATACCCAACTATTTTACTAGAAATAGTAAAATAAAATGATATCACATTTATATTTTCTGTTAGATATTTATGAAATAAATATTGATGCGAAAAACTCAAGAACTTTATTCACAGAATGTTGTAAGGGAATCTAGCAATCGATATTTAAATAAAATTGTTTAAATATTGATATGAGACAAAGAATCTTAGGCCAAGTAGTGGGAAATCCGATAACATCTTTAATTATTGAATTTATCTGGCAAAAATCCATGCCATCAAAATATTGATTTTAAATCTTCAAAAAAGACGGATCCTAAAAGCCTAGGAATTACGATGTAATTCGCTTGTAGGAAGTGATGAAAAATGAATCTCGTACTCTCCGCAGTTTAGTGGGTTTGAGCAACAGAGCGGCATTCTGTAGACCTGGGTTCGAACCTCAGCGGAGCTAGTCATTTTTTTACAACTTATAAAATCAATATATGTATAGAATTATTCAAATATTGATATGAGACAATGAATTTTAGGCCAAGTAGAGGAAAGCCCGATAACATTGTTAATTATTGAACTTATCTGGCAAAACTCATACCATCAAACTTATATTGATTTTAGACCTTCGAAAAACATAGATCTTAAATCTCTAGGAGTTATGACGTCATTCGCTTGTAGTGAGTAACGAAAAATGAATCTCGTACTCTCCGCAGTTTAGTGGGTTTGAGCAACAGAGCGGTATTCTGTAGACCTGGGTTCGAATCTCAGCGGAGCTAAAGAGACACTTTTTTCGCAACTTATAAGATCTCTATTCCAATAGATTATTTGAGTATTGATAAAAGACAAAGAATTTCAGGCCAAGTAGAGGCAAGCTCGATAACATTTTTAATTATTGAATTTATCTGGTAAAACTCATACCATCAAATATATATTGATTTTACAGCTTCGAAAAACATGGATCTCACAAGTCTAGGAATCACGACGTAATTCGCTTGTAGTGAGTAACGAAAAATAAATCTCGTACTCTACGCAGCTTAGTAGGTTTGAGCAACAGACCGGCAATCTGTAGACCTGGGATCGAATCCCAGCAGAGCTAGAGAGAGACGTTTTTCGCAACTTATAAAATCTCTATTTTAATAGAATTATCTGAATATTGATATGAGACAAAGAATTTAAGGCCAAGTAGTGGGAAACCCGATAACATCTTTAATTATTGAATTTATCTGGCTAAAACCCATACCATCAAATTTATATTGATTCCAGACTTTCGAAAAACATGAATCTTACAAGTCTACAAATTACGATGTGAACTCGCTTGTAGGAAGTTGTGAAAAATGAAGCTTGTACTCTCCGTAGCTTAGTGGGTTAGAGCAACGGACCGGCAATCTGCATCCGTGGGTTCGAATCTCAGCGGAGCTAGAGAGACATTTTTTCACAACTTATTAAATCTCTATTTAAATAGACTGATTTGTATATTGATATCACACAAAGAATTTCACGCCAAGTAGTGGGAAACCCGATTGAATTTTTAATCATTGAATTTATCTAGCTGAAATCCATACCATCAAATTTATATTGATTTTAGGCCTTCGGAAAACATGGATCTGACAAATCTAGGAATTATGATGTAATTCGTTCGTAGGAAGTTGGGAAAAATGAAGCTTGTACTCTCCGTAGCTTAGTGGGTTAGAGCAACAGGCCGGCATTCTGTAGAAATGGATTCGAATCTCAGCGGAGCTAGAGAGACATTTTTTCACAACTTATAAAATCTCTACTTCAATAGAATAATTTGTATATTGATATGAGACAATGCATTTCAGGTCAAGTAGAGGAAAGCCCGATAACATCTTTAATCATTGAATTTATCTGGCCAAAATCCATGCCATCAAAATATTGATTTTAAATTTTCAAAAAAGATGGATCTAACAAGTCTAGGAATTATGACGTAATTCGCTTGTAGTGAGTAACGAAAAATGAATCTCGTACTCTCCGCAGTTTAGTGGGTTTGAGCAACAGAGCGGCATTCTGTAGACCTGGGTTCGAATCTCAGCGGAGCTAGAGAGTCATTTTTTCACAACTTATAAGATCAATATTTATATAGAATTATTTGAATATTGATATGAGACAAAGAATTTCAGGCCAAGTAGTGGGAAACCCGATAACATTTTTAATTATTGACTTATCTGGCTAAAACCCATACCATCAAATTTATATTGATTTTACACCTTCGAAAAACTTGGTTCTCACCAGTCTAGGAATTGCGATGTAATTAGCTCGTAGGAAAGTGTGAAAAATGAAGCTTGTACTCTCCGTAGCTTAGTGGGTTAGAGCAATAGACCGCCATTCTGTAGACCTAATTCCGAATCTTAGCGAAACTAGAGAGACATTTTTTCGCAACTTATAAAACCAATATTTATACAGAACTTATTGAATATCGATTTAAGACAAAGAATTTGAGGCCAAGTAGACGAAAGCCCGATAACATTTTCAATTATTGAACTTATCTGGCAAAACTCATACCATCAAATTTATATTGATTTTAGACCTTCGAAAAACATGAATCTTACAAGTCTAGGGATTATGACGTAATTCGCTTGTAGCAAGTATGTAATGAAAAATGAACCTCGTACTCCCCGTAGCTTAGTGGGTTTGAGCAACAGGCCGGCAATCTGTAGACCTGGGATCGAATCCCAGCGGAGCCAGAAAGATAATTTTCACAACTTATAAAATATACTTATGAAATTTATCAAATCAATATTCATATACAATTATTTGAATATTGATATAATACAAAGAATCTTGAGCCGAGTAAAGGAAAACTCAACAACATCCTTAATTACTGAATTTACCTGGCCGAAATCCATACCATAAAATTTATATTGATTTCAGACCTTCGAAAAACGTGAATCTTACAAGTCTAGGAATTACGATGTAACTCCCCTGTATGAAGTTGTGAAAAATGAAGCTTGTACTCTCCGTAGCTCAGTGGGTTAGAGCAACAGACCGGCAATCTGTAGACCTTACTTTGAATCCCAGCGGAGCCAGAAAGACAATTTTCACAACTTATAAAATCAATATTTCAATAGAATAATTTGTATATTGATATGAGACAAAAAAATTTTGTCCAAGTAGAGGAAAACCCGATAACATCTTAAATACTGAATTTATGCGGCAAAAACCCATACCATCAAATTTATATTTATCTTGTAAGGAAACGTTCCCTTGGTGATGAAGAATAGATTGCACTCGTTTCTAGTTGCATCATTCTCTTGTTGTTTGAGCTGTCTCATGCAGTGAACGTTCATATTTTCTATGATGGTGTGCGCGTTCGGCACACACACATCTAAGTGCAGACATTCGCGGAATAATTGAAGAGAGAGTCTTACGCAGATATCGAGTCTCGTAGAAGAGAACTTAAACGTAAATCATTCAGATCGATTGAACTATGTACAGAACTAATTTTCATTTTAAAATGCAAGAAAAGTCCTATGAACTTCGTATTTTTTTTAAATGCATGCAAATACCAGAAGTTTCAACTAAAACGCTTTGTGACACAGTTGTTTGAAAATATAAATAACTTCTTGAATTGATCATTTTACTAGCTTTTGTAACCAACTTGGCCGGATTGCCCTCAATAAACATATACTGTGGAATATTTTGCAATATTCGAAAATGTATTTGAATATACAAATTTTTACAATAGCCCCAATATATTTTGCAACAGTAAAATCTGACTTGGTTGCTTTCATCAAACCTCCAAGTTTTGAGACCTCCTGTGTCAGAAAAAATGATTTTCACGAAGGTGTCTGTCTGTGTGTAGTGCTGTAGTCTGTAATCTGTAGGCACGCTAACTTTCGAAAGACTGATCAGATTGGATTGAGCTTTGACGCACTTTTTTAAGACCTTAAAAGAAAGGAAGAGATCCTTACGCAGCTATTTTTGACCAACGCTTCTGGTTTAATCCATCGAAAATGCTTTTTGAAAAATTAAAAATTCAATTTTCCGGCCAAACTATACAATATTTTGTGATGTAAACTGCTTTGTACGTATGTATTACACTGTACATGAAACGTATGTATGTATGTATGTATGTATGTATGTATGTATGTATGTATGTATGTATGTATGTATGTATGTATGTATGTATGTCTGCCTGTGAGCATGATAACTTTTGAATTATCTGATTGGATTGCGCTTTGGCACGCTTGTTTAAGGCAGAAAAAAAGTACAAGTTCGTTAACTCGTCATTTTTGACTGTTCTTTTTTCGGTTTTATCCATCAAAAACGCTTTTTGTAAATTGAGAAATTCAATTTTTCAGCCAAACTATGCGAGATACTTGAAAAATGTCAATAGAAGAATTGTTGACCTTAAAAAGATCTACACATTCTCAGTTGAAGATTTTTTGATAGGAGGAGTAGTTTTCCTTTTAATCGCGAGAAATACTGTTAAAAAATCATAAATTCAATTTTCCCGCCAAAAAACGTAAGATATGAAAAAAATATAAAAAAATTATTGCCTTAAAAAGAGTCACAAACTTTTCAAAAACCACTTTTTGATAGGGTGAGTTGTTTTCGTTTTAATCATGGAAAAAACTGATAAAAAATCATAAATTCAATTTCTACGCCAAAAAACGTGAGATATAGAGAAATATTGCAACAAAAAATTATTAGTCTTGAAAAGATCTAAAAATTTTCCATTCACGACTTTATTATAAGGTGAGTAGTTTTCTTTTTAATCGAGAAAAATAAAATAAAATAAATTTCTTTTTTCATTTGAAATCAAAAACAAATTTAGTAATTTGTACATGAAGAACATATAACACCGAGCACGAAGCGCGAGATCCACATATTTCGAAGCTTTTCTATTATTAAAATTCAAAAGTATTGAAACACTCTGATTTCCAATGTTCAAACCGCAAAGAAAATCGATTTTTCTATATATCTTATAACAAGATATAAGTTTGCAAAGTATTTTTTCAATTATCCTTTAAAAATGAATTATAAAAATTAAATATTACAATTAGCGGTCCATTTGTGGCCCAGGAGTAAAATTTTCAGGAATAACTAGTGGGTGTGATAAAAAAACTGTCGCCACGTACAAAATTCATGTTTTATTTTTTTACTTCAATGGTGAATAAATACATGCGCAGAAAAAAGAACCTTGTTTTTTATTGAAAACCAGGTCAAACCTTCCTGAACTTCCAAGTACTTATATGGACAACAAGCCAGTTCCGTAAATTTTACAAGGAGAGGCAACTAAATCTGATCATCATTACTGATTAACAGTACCAATTCTCGGGTGGTGTTAACTGACGGATCAGTGCATTTTGCCCATCCAGTCGCTATTATATACTGTTCATCACTGCTGCAATTACGAATTATCATGTCTCTCTGATGGATCATATAAACAACTATAACTTATTTTAACGGTATAAAGTATAGACTATAGTTTATACATGTCACTATAAAGTGTAAGAAAATATTGGCAAAAATAATTATTAATTAAACACACTGTTTATTCTTAGATATATTTCCGGATATATTTATAATTATCGGTATTTGTAAGTTTCGACGTTTATATTACAGATATCGAACGCATAAACCTAAGCACGCATATCGATGATCTTAACCACTAACTCGTACTATTACACGAGTTACGTACTGTAAAATAATCCCGAAAAGCATTTATAACAAGGCTGGCGACCCTCCTTACAAACTGCAAACACAATACACTCTATAAAATCACGACTGAATTACAGTTCGAAGAAAGCTTTATCCGGATAATAATTTTTGAGCTCTACAAAGGTTCTCAAAAGATTATTGTTTGTGGATTATCTTATGATACAACATAATCTCGCGCTTGCCTCATATCGATACAAGTCACGCTCAACTGTATACGCGATCTGTGAATGAGTTGTGCCATACAAAAAGGTGTCATCTATAACAAACCCCTTCATCACTAAGTGGAGGTATGGAATGATGTGGGTACTGCCACAGATACGTCAAAAATAAATGTTTGGTAGGGAGATGCAATCCACCGATTGCGCCATACATTCATCATCTGCCGGTTCTCGCGGAGAGGTTTTGTTGTTACGAATCGGATCGGTAAAATTTACCAATCCTTCTGTAATGTCCACTGAAAGATGACATTCAATTTCACTTCAATTTCATTGTGGCATTCACGAAACGCTAAGTTAATTTGAAATTTTCACCCCCTCATTAACAGCAGTTTTTGCTGTTACTGTTGCATAAAACACTTTACATTGCTTGATAAGTAAATATTGCATTTCTTTTCACTGCGTGTAGAAGTATCGCTCCAGCCTGGCCATTCTTTTTTTTATATTCTTTTATGACAAGTGGTTGTCTGACTAAATCCATAAAGTACGAGGCATTTATGTATTTCATGCAGATCCTCACACATTCGTCAATCTCGATAACTTTCAGAATCGACTTTTCCAATATCTTGCTATTAATGCCTTCTGCGATTGTCAGCATAGGCACATAAAGATTCGAATCTATTGGAGGAATGACATTCGAATAGTAAAATTCCTCTATGTTTGTGAACTTTAGCTCTGTGGTTTTTTTCAAAGAAACTCCCGCAGAGGCGGTATTAATGCTGGATGAATAAACAATACTTATGGCTAGAAGGCTTTCAAAGAGTATTCGCTCTACCAATTTTTCAGGTTCTCTAGGTGCGCAAAAACCTAGAATTATTTGCACGATGTAGGTCAGGCACCATATGCGATCATCGAGTTTAAGCAACCAGAATACAACCTTCAGAGATATGATCAGAACAACCAGAACAAGCAGGCTGATTAATTTCCAATTTGCAAAATAGGAAATGCTTGATACCAGAATGATGGGAATCGGGATTCTAATATTCAATTCACTCATCCAGATACCCAACTACATGAATCTTTCGTGGCATTTTCCCCAAAATCTTATAAGGCGAATGACCAGATTCCATACATTAAATTCTTCAGTGATTCCGTATTTCTACTCATTGTGCAACCAGCACTACCCAATCTATCAGTACTGGAAACGAAAATTATCCTACATTCAAGGAGTAATTTTTCTGCACATAGCTGTTATCAAAGGGATTGAAATTGTCGACAATTCTACTATTTGGCTCAATTTTCTGATGCAGTTTCGATTTATTTTTAGTGGATTGTACAATCTCAAAGATTGTAGAATCGAGGAATTTCTTATCCCACATCTCTCGGAGGAATTGCTTGTACGAGGATGTTCTCTTTTTGGGAATTAGCACTATCAGGCATCTTGCTCGTCATTTGCATGGACTAGCCTTGCTAAAAGATCAATTGTTTTCGGCAAAAGTGTTAGACTGCTATTATTTTGCAAGGATGTGACTGTCAAGTAGAGCGTTGTTGATCGAGGACTTTTGAAAACTGGTAGAAGATTCAAAACTTGACGATGTTGTCAATCCTTGTTCCTGTTATATCCGGATTGTCATCGCTCAGGAGGAATACATGATGCAATGGTGCTTCTGCAGTGACATAACATGTTTAATACTCTATCCAGTTTCTCTTTTTTAATCTTCCTTTAGTGATGCAGGCAAGAATTAGGAAGCAGATGGGATACGGTATGCAAGTCGAATAAACATTTTCTTACTTTGTGTGTTGGTTTCAACGTCCACACATTCAGAATACCAAATTCTAACTTACTTTGAAATTTTTTGTCTCGGAATTCCAAAAGTAGAAGCGTTTATGTATTCAGGTTCAATGTTTTGGGGTCGAATGAAATGATCACGGTTGAAACCAATCGACATATATGACTCTTTTTACGTTTCTGAAACTTTTAGTATAACGAAAGTGTACATGTACATTCTACCTTATAATAATAATCGAAAAGGAATTGATCTGGCCAAACAGATCAGACAAATAAAATTGATAAGGCCAAACATAAATTAACTTAATACGATATGTAAATAATAGAACAGTAAATAAAAGGAACTCTACCTTTTACACAGTGCTTTGAATGATCTAGAATGTTCTGAAATATTAATTAAATGGAACATTATACTATGTTTTTAAAGAACCTATAATTTTCTAGAATAACTTCTGAATAACAGAAACCGCTTGACAATCTTAACTAGTTCTTATCCAGCTTAGAAAGTATGATAATGAGTGTAATGCTTTTATATGACGCAAGTTACGTAGAATGAAGAACATCGTGGGATTCTTTATCTAGTCAATTATCGAGATTCTGTTTTTGTATCTCGATTCTAAGTTACTCTATACTATGCGAGATAGTGTAAGAACTATGGGAAATTTCTTATGCTACACATGAGATGTGGGTGTTCTTTTGTTAGTTCATTACCCACTTCCCACGCACGTCTTTAGACGCAAAAATTAAAATTATTATGCAGGAATACCGTTTACGAGTTCATTGAATACTCCTCCATCATTACATTATCTAACAATTCTTAGAGGAAGTTTAAAATTAGTGCAATGACTAATCGATCATGGATATCAATCGCATGGAAAATCAAGTCGAAAGTGAAAATTGCAGAATACATTTCTTACTCACAGATGAATTTTATTTATATTTTTCTAATAAAGAACTTTTAAGGATTATTGAACTAATTTTCTATTTTTAAAATTTTTTAAAAATATATTTTTTTACATTATACAGAGATGTTTAGAATGTATCTCATGCACACGTGTTATTTACGCGAGAAGGTATACATAACGACGAAGCAACGTCACATCCATGTCTTTATAATAGTAAATTGCATAAGATAGACACCTCCGAAACGATATCGTTAATTTATATAAAAAATATTCAATTTCACAAATATTTAAAAAAATACAAGCTGTCTGTTGCATTTTTTTACCAGGAGGTTTTAAAAAGCATGAAAAAGGGTGCGTTTGCCTTTGGCCCTCGTTAACCCTTTTCACACCAAAAATTCCCCATTCGCCAATAAAAGGTCTCCGTGAAATTGGCGCCTCTCTCGCATGTGTCCTCGGTCGTTGAACAGAAAATTATTGGAAATTACACGAAAGATTTGCTTCCAGGCCGTGGAGAATTGGAAATCAAATAAAAAAAAGGGCGTGTGGGTAAATCGTCCATAGATCGACAGAAGGTGGAATTATTGGGAGCGAATAAAAAAGGGTTTGCTTTTTCGTTCTCCTTTCCTTGACAGAAATCGTTCTCCATAATTAGGTAATTTATTGCTGAAGACAGAGCATGAAAAATTGTTCGAACGATACACATAAAATCTATAAGATACTTCAGGGAATATTGTGAGGGAAATTTACAACTGCATGCAGAAATTCCATTTTCGGCAATAAAATCATTTGGTGCTATTGTTGAGGAACAAGAAAAAATTTTGTTCATTTCAAAGCTTAAATTGTAGAAAATTTGATTTTATTTGATTTAGTTTATTAGCGGCATTCACCTTGGTACAGAGATTTTATTAAAACATAGCATAGGAGTATTTGCATAGCAGACATAGCAGTTTATTAAGACATATCACTTTTGAATTGAAGTAAACAAAAAGTAAAAATTATGTCATTGATTGTATTTATTTCTTAATGATTGATAAGAGGCCGTTCACAAAATCAGATAACGTTTAGTACGTTTCCTAATGATAAATTTGAACAACGTTTGCGAATTTTGCGAAAGATGGCCCTGCATTCTGCAACGGTTTTATTCCATAATAACTTAATAAGTTTCAGAATCAGTTTCATATTTCAGACTTCACACTCTTTCCTCTATTTCCCTCTTTTCCCCCTTTTTTAAGAATTCTTCTTTTTTCTCCTGTTGTCAAGAAACTTCCCCCTTTTCGGTTAAATGCGAACTAAATTAATAGAACCCATTGGAAAAAACTCAACTATGGTCTAAAGTTAATTTTTATGGGTGGAAAAGTATACTATTTGGTTGAAAATTCCATTTTTTTGTTGAAAATGCAACTATTTTCTTTAAAAATGATTTTTTTGGTTTAAAAATCATCTATTTGGTTGAAAATTTAACTATTGTTTTGAAAATTCGATTAATTTTTGCTCGAAAATTAGTTTTTTTAATCGAAAACTTTACTATTCTATTTTATGGTTAAAAATTTATCTTTTTCAGTAGAAAATTTAGCTATTTGATTAAAAAATCATGCATTTTGCTGAAAAATCGTCTTTTTCGGCAGAAAGTTTATCTTCTTGGTTGAAAATTCATTCTTTTTGATTAAAAATGCAACTGTTTAGTTGAAAGTTCGTCTACTTTGGTTGAAGATTCATCTCTTTGAATGAAAATTTAACTATTATGTTGAAAATTTGTTACAATTTTGATTGAAAATTTTTTTTTATCAAAAACTTAACTATTCCATTTTCGGATGAAATTTTTTTTAAATTTCAAAATTCAACTATCTGGTAGAAAATTTAACTATTTTGTTAAACATTCGTCTATTTAGGTAGGAAATTAATCTTGTTTGTTGAATTCATCTATTTGTTTGAGGATTCAACTATTTCGTTAAAGAATCGTATTTTTCGGTTGAATACAACTAGTTGAAAATTCGTTTCTTTTTTTCTAAATATTAATTTATTAATCTTCAAATTTAACAATTGTAGTTTTGATTGAAAACTTATGATTTTTAGTTGAAAATTCAACTACATAATTTTAAATTTATCTTCTTTAGTTAAAAATCCAACTAATATTTTGTTGAACATTCATTTTTTTTTGTTTAAAAAATGAAACTGTTTGGTTGAAAATTAACCTCTTTTGGTTGAGGATTTAATTATTTAGTTGAAAATTCGTCTTTTCTGGAAGAAGGTTCATCTCCTCGGTCAAAAACTTAACTATTGTGTTGAAAATTCGCTATATTTTTGATTGAAAATTAATTTTTTTAATCGAAAACTTAATTATTTTATTTTTGGTCAAATGTTTATGTTTTTTATTTCGAAATTCAATTATCTGGTTGAAATCTGAACCATTTTGTTGAGAATTCGTTTAACATTTGGTTGAAAGTTGATTTTTATCCGAAAATTTAAATATTCGGTTACAAGTTCATGTATTTTGTTAAAAATCGTGTTTTTTGGTAGAAAGTTATCTCCTTGGTTGAGAATTCATCGTTTTCAGTTAAAAATGCAACTGTTTAGTTAAAAATTCGTCTCCTTTGGTTGAAGATTCATCTGTTTGAATGTAAATTTAACTATTGTGTTGGAAATTCGTTCTAACTTTAGTTTAAAATTCATTTTTTAATCGAAAATTCAACTATTCCATCCCTGAATGAATTTTTTTTAGTTCAGAATTGAACTATCTGGTAGAAAATTTAACTATTTTGTTGAAAATTCGTCGTTTTGGGTAGAAAATTAATCTTGTTTGTTAAAAATTCATCTACTTGATTGAGGATTCAACTATTTTGTTGAAAATTTTTCTTTTTTGGTTGAATTCAATTAGTTGAAAATTCGTTTCTTTTTTGTTAAAAATTAATTTATCGAACTCAAAATTTAACAATTGTAGGTTTGGTTGAAAACTTATGTATTTTATTTGGAAATTCAACTATTTGGTTGAAAATTCACCTTTTTTTATTGAAAATTAACTTCATTATTGAAAATTCTTCTATTTTGATTCAAAAGTCAACTGCTCTTTGAAACGTTTAACGTTTTAACTTGAAAACTTAACTCTTTTGTCGAAAATTAGTCTATTTCTGTAGAAAATTAATCTTCTTCGTTGAAAATTCATCTATTTGGTTGAGGATTGAACTATTTTGTTGAAAATTCGTCTTTTTTCGTTGAATTCAACTGCTAAAAATTCCTTTTTTTGTTGAAAAATAATTTTTGAACTGAAAATTTAACTGTTCCATTTTTGTACGAATTTTATGTGTTTTAGTTGAAAATTCAACTATTTTGTTATAGGTCTATTCATTTTGATGAAAATTCATCTTTTATGATAAAAAAGTCATCTTTCTTGGTTGAAAATGAACATTTTTCCAAATTGAACTTTACGGGTTGAAAATTCAAATCTCTTCTGAAAGATTCGTGTTTGTGGCTTGAAAATTCAACAATCTGATTGAAAATGAAACATTTTTTTGTTGAATTTTAATCTTACTTGTGTGAAAATTCAACCATTTGGTTGAAAATGTATCTTTGCAGGTTGAAAATTCAACAATTTGGTTAAAAATTTAACTATTTGGTTCAAAATTCAACCATTTTGTTGAAAATTTAGCCATTCTGTTAAAAATTCAACAATTTTGTTAAAATCATCTTTTTGGTCGAGAATTCAACCGTTTTCGACAAAATTCGTCTTTTTGGGTAAAAAATTTAACTATTTGGTTGTTAATGCAAATGTTTGGTTAAAAATTAATTTTTTTGTCATTGAGAATTCATCATCAAAATAGGGGGTTCAAAATAGCCCAAAATTGGTAATGTATTTTATGAACGGCCTCTAACAAGTGTGACAAAAAAATCTTGAACAAAAGTTGATTGAGTCATTTGTCTGGTTTCTCAAGCATTTGATTGGAAAGGATTTTCTCAGGACTGAAAAGTAAAGTCGGCTCTTGGAGTAGGTGAAGTCATGAAGGTAAAATGTATTTTTGTAAGAAAACTTTGAGTGTCTGTAAATTTTATATAATATCTTTATCTTTGAAGTGGATCGTTGTCTAGGAAATCGCTAGGATTCTTTTGGGAAAATAAAATCTGCCCGAGTTTACGATCGGTCGATACTTTATCCTCGAGGTGTAGCACTCTCTCAGTAACTGTACACAGCCCCCACTAGCTCTCACGGCATTCTCCTTCTCTCCATTATTTCATCGGTCTCTTTTCTACCTGGATGTGATTCGTGCAAATTCCTGTCATGAAATAGGGCACAGGGCCGTGTCTACTTTCCCGTGCAGGAATTCCTCCATCTTTCCCTATTTGACGTTCGGTTCTGATGGGGCCCCCATCAGGATTTCTAGTTCAGAAAAAACTGATGGGGACCCTGTCAGGCTCTATTGAGGGATTTCATGCTTTGTATAGGTACGGCGAATCTATCTGTATCTAATGGAACTGCGACCGGAATTTCTACTCTTTAAAAATCTAGTGGGAACCCTATCAGACCCTAGTAAACAATTTCTTGCTTTGCATAGTTAAGGAAAATCTACCCCGATGAATATTAAATTAAGATGTACTATACTTAAATGAAGAAAGAATATTTGAATTTCTGATACATTGAAAGAATAGTCAACAAATTTGCGACATTTATTTGTTGTATTCCTACAATATTTGAGAGTTCAGTATCTTCGAATTGAAATTTATTGTTTGTAGAAGAATGTCAAATTTAGTTTTTTGAAAGTTCATTTTTAAGAAATTAATGAAAAATGTTCAAATAAATATCTGATTTTTCAAATTTTATGCTTAAGATTTTTTCGCGAAAAAATACTAGGTTCAGTTATAAATTTGACATTTTCTCATCCCCAGAACGTCACGTATTTGAAAAGAAACTACACTCGTATTTTGAATTGCCGCCTGAATGATGCGCGTTACAGGTGACGCACATCGACGGACGCCATGATAGAAGTTTTCTGCCAGGCTGCCACATGGTCACTTGTCCATCGTAAAATACAAATCTTTAACATTTGACTAATTATTTATTGAAATTTTGAGTGTGAATGCATATTGCGAATATAAAAATATATCATGATTTTGAAGAAGTGAAGTCATCAAATTTTTGAACGCTGAAAAATAGTAGTGAAATTGTGTAGTGAGTTCTAAATCCTAACCTCTTATCGTCAATTTTGTGTCGAAAATTCTTTATATAAAAACACGTAACCTCCATTGGTAGCAATCATGATAGTTGCCATTTTGTAAGTCATAGGGTGACCTCTT
>JAUMHM010024155.1:0-16589 GCA_032362435.1 Melikaiella ostensackeni
CTGCTACCTGGATCTTTAAAAATGTTACCTGAGTGCCTGCGAAAAATCTTCTCAGAAACTTCTCAGACCCTGACAATCTTTAGTGAATATTCTGACATTTTCTTTCGGTAGGGTTGCAACACTGCGCACTGTAAAGGTGCACTGCTCCCGACCGCATACTTTGGAACACAATTCTATTGCATGTTTTCATGGTTAGAAAACTAGTTGAAATCGAAGATAGCATTGTAATTGATGTAGCTGGCGTAATCAAATACATCATAAGTAATATTTCTCCCATACACGTCTGCAGTTAGCCTATCCAAATTATAGGTTCCAGAGTTCACCACGAGGAGGTTGCAGTAAAATTTTAAACTCCTTTCTCCGGGGTGCTTTATTATTGTGAGTCCCCTCGCTTCTTAAAAATATGGGTGCTTCATTATCGTGAGACTTCACGCCTCTCACAAATCGGAGTTCTCAGGGTCAGCATAACCAATAGGCTAATAATGTATGCTATAGTCTAAGGGCGTACAGTTGGGCAAAACGTCAAAATTAGTTTCAAAAGAGCTTAGAGCCCATAATTCTTAATCGATTGCAATCATTTTCATTTGGAAATACTCTCAACTAAGTTTTGAAGAGAATTATAGAAGCCGATTTTTGATTTTGTTCTTTATCGCACTTTTCTGTTAACAAATGAAATTTAAAAAAATTGTCACTCTTACAACTTTATTTTTTTATCTTTCCGTTAGTAATCGTAGTAAACTCGGCATCAATCGAAATCAGTACAGTGGCATCTAAGGCAAAAAATTAATCCATGAACGAATTTTCAACAAAACACATGACTTTTCAAGAAAAAAAGATGAATATTCAGCCAAAACTGGAATGGTTGAATTTTCAGTCAGAAAAAAAAGATTTTCAACCAAGAAAGACAAATTTTCAACAAAATAGTTTAATTTTCAACCAAAGAGATGAATTCTTAACTAAAATAATAAATCTCCATCGAAAAAAGTGAATTTTAAACAAAAAAGTTAAACTTCCAAATAAGAAGTTGAATTTGTATCCCAAAAAATTAATTTTCAATCAAGAAGATTCATTTTCCGCTCCTCCCCAAAAAAAGAATTTTCAACAAAATATTGACATTTTCAACCAGAAAGATGAATTTTCAACTCATATGATAAATGTTCAACAGAAAAAATTTATGAAAAAGTAGGTGAACTTCTAATTAAGTGGTTTTATTTTCATCAGAAACAATTAATTTTCAACGAAGAAGATTAATTTCCTATCCAAAAAAGCGATTTTTTAACCAAATATTTGAATTTACGATCTGTTAACTATTACATTTCTGGCTGAGAATTGATTTATTCTGTAGAAAATTCAACTACTTGGTTGAAAGTTGCACTCATTTCTTGAGAAAAAAATTACTTTTGGTTGAAAATTCACCTCATTTTGTAGAAATTTCATCTTTTTGGTCAAAAATGGAACTTTTTGGTTGAAAATCAATATATTTTTTTTGAGGATTCAACTCTGTTGTTGAAAATTTATTAAGTATTTTGGTAGAGAATTTGACTATATGGTTAAAAATTAACACTTTTTTTCGGAAACTCGTCTTTTTGGCTTGTAAATTCAACAGTTTCCAGAAATTTCATCTGTTTTGGTTAAAAATGCAACTTTTTGCTTAAAAGTTGACTTTTTTGTTGAAAACTCGTTTTTTTTTGGTTGACATAATTTCTCTGTAAAATTATGAAATGTTGATTGCTTACAATAATTTTTATTGTTCACCACTAACGGTAAAATACAAAGTGGATTGGCAAAAAAAAATTTTGAATCTTAGAATGGTCATCTTTGAAATTTATTTATAAGAATTAATTCAAATGTTTCATGGATTAATTTTGTATCCTAGATGCCACTGTACTGATTCTGATTGATTCCGAGTTTATTTAGAATGTTCGCGGAAAAATGAAAAAAAGTTTTAAAAATGAGCATTTTTTCACATTATTTGTTAACACAGAAGTGCAATAAAAAAGAAATTGAAAAATGGGTTGTAATAATTTCCTTTGAAATTCAATTAGGAGTATTTTCAAAAGAAGATCGAACTTTATTATGAATTCTGGGCTTAGTCTCTTTTGGAACAAATTTCAACGTTTCCCTCCACTGTGAGGCGCCATGAAGTCGCGGCAGGCAGTTTTCGGAAAATTTAAGTTTAGTTAAATGAGTGCAATGCAATTCAGCGAAAATTGAAGAAAAGCAGTGTAATTGAATTCAAAAAATTCAATGATTTATGTGATCATTTTCTTCAAATGAACAATACAATTTCAGTTTTTTAATAGAATCGTAAAGAGTGGATGAAGGGGTATAATAGCCTAGCGGCGCTATTTTACTGAAGCCGACCCTGGAGGTGCTTTATTATCGTGAGCCCTCTCGCCTCTCACAAATTGGGGTGCTTCATTATCGCGAGTCCCTTCGCTTTTCACAAACCGAGGTGCTTTATTATCGTGAGTCTCCTCGCCTCTCACAAACCGGGGTGCTTCATTATCTTAAGTCCCCTCGCCTCTTACAAATCGGTGTGCTTTATTATCGTGAGTCCCTACGCCTCTCACCAATTAAGAATTTTCTTAATCCTCATCGCTGTCATCATTAATTACTGCAGTGCCATGGTTTTTTTAAAACATTCCGCTGAGTACTTGTGCTGGTTGAAAAAGTTTCGACAAACACCTAGCATGAGAGAGGTAATTCACGATGGCAACAATGTGTGAGCAGCAGCCAACTGTTTGTCTGCCATTAGCACACTCGCATGCTTCGTGTGAGCTTATAGGTGAGCTGATAGGATCCAGCGAAAAAGATCGTTAAATCTCTTTCAGTCATTTCTGGAAAATCCAGAATTCCATCTGGTGTGACTGTTTTGAAGGAAATTTTTCGACGTATCCATCCTTTCTCCTCTGCCTCAGTAGCTAGTGTATTTTCGACATTTTTTTGAGCATGCATTCTCCGTAATATTCCACTCGAAAGTTTTTTGTCAGACTGCAGTATTTGACCGTAAGAATTATAAAGATGTGATGCCACTCTAAAATAGATTCCATTTCCTGGTACCAACTTATTACCTATTTTATGGTCCAGAAGACGATACTTTTGTTTGAGCATACCATGAACAGCTTCAACCGCCGTGAATGTTAGTCACAAAACGTGACTGGTTGAATTTTTCTATTGACAATTGCTTTTTTTTATCTTTTAAAGCAGGCATCTGCACTTTGAAATTTTTTTCTCCAAAATCTTTAACTGCGTCACGGATACCTTGATCAAGAGCAGAAATATCATTCGTCCTCAAAAACTTGCATTAACTATTTGGATCTTTAATGGTGGTTTTCATGTTATCCGCATCATTTCGGTTTGCAGGATACGGCCCAGCATGTCCACTACGTATCCATCAGTCGTACAATTATTGAAGGGCTTAAACAGAGGAACTTTCTTCTGTCAAGAGAAAGATTTTCTTTGATACTCATTATTTGTAGGTATTTTTCTGATGACGAACATACGTGCCATCATGAATCAGAAGAAAATCATCCTGCACATCAAACAATTTTTTTGCAACTTCTGTCATATAGTTTTGAATAAGATTATCCCTATTAACAGAATTTAAACCAAAACGAAGCGGCAGGACGTTTTTTTCAAATGATTGAAATATATACTCTTGGAATATTCTAAAATTGACCGTTCATTATCTATGTTCAATATAGAAGCTAATAATTTATTAGAATTTCCTGTACGTAGTTTAAAAAGAAACACAACAAGAGCTTGGATCACTAAATGAAAGGCCAAATTCGCCGATTTTGTCAAGTAATGTCGAATCACATTTGATGAAAAAAGTTCCCATTCTTTTGGACAACTCTGATGCGCTGAGACTTGCAGTGTTGGGATGCACTTCTAAACGGCCATGCTCTTCCTCATATATTCGATTTTTTAGAATGTGAGTAGTACAACACCGATTTCCAGGTGGTATGCAAATTTACTTTCTGATATACGATCGGATTCGCGCTTCTTCAGGAATGACAGTTATATCTTTCATAGAGAAACAAATGCAACAGTATTTATGAGTAGCAACTGTTCTTTGGACAGGGATTTCAAAGTACTCAGCCTCAGAAACAGCTTCCTTCGATTTGACCTCAACATCGAATGTTGGGTCATCGGAAGTTGTGTCAGAGGGAGAAAGATCTGCTTCTGTTTCATGATCAGGATCTTTGTCAGAATTATCGCTATAAATAGAGAGTCGGCATTTATTTAATAGAATTTCCTCTACAGCTATTCTTCTTTTCAGGCAGCGAGAAAAGGCAAAATTTTTTCAGGCGAAAAAGACATTTGCTTCAACTTCATCACTTAATAATTTTTCTCTACCTATGCTTTTTTTTAGTTTAGTATCACAACCAACCATATGAGTTTTTGCTGTAATGTAGACATGCTTGGATAATAGGATCGCAATAAATATTCGAATCGCAAAAATGATGTTTTTAACTGAGTAGAGTAGCGCATGAATGACCATTGCTGACGAGAAACAAACGATGATCGTAAAGTTAGATGGCACATTCACTAACGAGAATTGAGGACAAGAAATGAATGAAGATCGCAAGAGACACTTGCAATAATTGAAAGATCTCAACAAGTAGTAGGATCGTTAAACTTATCTAGGCAAACAAATAAAATAGCGTACAGGCGAAAATAATGACTAAGATCAAATGAAGCTCGCAGCGTGGATGGGCGCACGTATGAGAATCAAAAACAGGAAACAATTGAAACTCACACAAAGATATGGCAAATATACGAAAATTACGAACGAAGACTAATGAAAATCGTAGAGCGAAGTAACGCACAAACGACTATTACTAACTAAAAACAAAGGAAGGTCGCCAAGTTAGATGGCTCATTGTCTAGAAAGAATTAAGGAAAGAGGCAAATGAAGATCACAAGAGGCACTTGCGATAATATTAAGATTGCAATAGGTAGTAGGATCGTTAGAATTATATTTCGTTTCGAATGGAATAGTACATGAACGAGAACTATAAACAAAAAAAAATGAAGTTTGCAGCGTAGAAAGACAAATGAAGGAAAATCAAAAACAAGAAACAAATGAAAATCACACAATGAGATGGCACATAAACGAAAACTACGGATAAGAACAAATAAAGATCGCAGAGTGCAATGACACATGAACAAGCAATACTAACAAGAAACAAACGAAGAGCGCAAGATTATAAATAAAATGATATTTTTAAAGAAACTCATGTGCGCTGGCTATGATACATTTTTTAAAACACCCTAATTATATTACAGCACCCAGATTTGTGAGAGGTGAGGGGACTCACAATAATAAAGTACCCAGGAGAAAGGAGTTTAAAATAGTACTGCAACCTCCTCGTGGTGAACTCTGGAAACTATAATTTGGATAGGCTAACTGCAAACGTTTATGAAGGAAATATTACTTATGATTTATTTTATTACATCAGTTACATGAATTAAAATGCTATCTTTAATTTCAACAACTTTTCCAACCACGAAAAAATGCAATAGAGTTGTGTTCCAAAGTATGCGGTCGAGAGCAGTGCACGATAACAGTGCGCAGTGTTGCATGCGTGATTTTTATTTTTTTTGACATTGTTCCAAACCTCCCAAAAATTCAAGAAGAATATATTTCATAAAAGATATTCTCGAGAATGTTTATGTGAAATATGGATGTGGTCACTTTAGAACATAACCTCAAAAAAATGTGAAAAATTCAAAAAATTTAGTTTACTTGTAATTTTTTTCAAAAGATTTTCTTTTTTTTGGAATAGCCTCATTAGTGTCTAATTGATTTTTCTTTCCCCCTGCATAACTCCCAAAAAAAATTAATTTCAAGGGTTATTACTGGGAGAAATATTACTTACATTGATGCGAACCTATGCCAGAAATTTCAAGCCAATACGTGCGGGGGCAGATTTTGTATGCTTACCCGGCTATGCCCTTTCTAACTACTTCTTTCCAGATCATTTTCAATTTTCGCATCCTACCTGCCGATTTTTCTGATTCATGAAATTCAATCTCGTTTTTTTCTTCTGAATCTTTCTTCAATGCTCATATTGGTTGGAGTTCTCTCCATGAATTTAAAAAAGCTGGTGTAAAACCTATCGAGAAATGTTTACTTGTATTTAAAACACATTGCAAATCGTCTAAATTTTCATCCCATAATTTATGATCTCCCTTTAAACATACATTTATTGCCGTTTTTATCGAACTATCACTTCTTCCTGTTGGATTTGCTTATGCTAGATGTCTACAAGTTTTTGAGTATCTGAAACCGAGAACGTTTTTGTTAAGTTTATCATTGACTTATTTATATGTTCCTTCCCATTACCGGTAAATAAAACTTCAGGAGCTCCCCATTTTGAAATTATACGTCTATGAGATTCTTTTTTGATTGTTGACATTAATTAATTTGTAACTACTGTTATCTCCATCCATTCGGTAAACATATCTACAAAGAATAGAATGTATTGGCTTCTCGATTTGCACATTGGTAACGAACCCATCATATCTGACCGTACAACTGCCCATGGTTCTTCAATTATTCTTTTACCCATCAAAACCATCTGATTATATACTTTCGGCTTCATTCTTTGACATACCACATGTCGCATTCTTTTAAATATTTTAATGTTTCAGAGTACATTCCGGGCCAATAATAACCTTCAGATACCTTTGCATATGTTTTTTCCATTCCTTAATATTCTGCAAGTTTTTTGTCGTGATTATTAATTAAAACTTGTTCGCTAAGCTCTTTTGGTATCGTTAACTTCCAAAGATTGCTACTTAATGCTAAACCTTATTTTGAAGGAACCAGTCAGTCAAAATATAATTGACTGTCACAAATCCTCCACTTTTGATTTTCTTCCAGCTTATTTTTAACATGTATCATTTTTAATTTATACCAGTTATCCTCTGTTCCTTTAAATTTTTTCCCTTCAATTTTAACTGTACAGGTACTAACTAGAATGCTTGCTACTCTTTTTCATTTTAATTTATTCTTGATGATACATCTGATGAATGATTCAAACTACATTTTCTATAAACAATTTTGATATCATATTCTAATAATTCCAAAGACTTTCTTACTAAACGACCTGTTAGATTTTTTAAATTATAAAGTCATTTTAAGGCAACATGATCTGCGTTAACCTTGACTAAATATCCCTCTAAGTACGGTCAGAGCCTTCTAATCGCTCACACTATGGCTGGACATTCTTCTTTCGCAGTTGAGCATTTTCATTCTACTCCGTTTCGACCTCTACTCGCAAAGGCTATTTCGTAATTTTCTCGATTAATTATCTGTATTGATGCAGCTCCTCATCCTGTGTCGCTGTTATCAGTTTCAAGTTGAAATGGTCCTTCGAAATCAGGGCAAACTCAAATCGGTGCTTTGTTAGTAAGTGTTTTATTGTTGTGAACGCCTGCTCCTGTTTCTCAGGCCATTCTCATTTGATTTCCTTCAGTGTTTTTTTTTTAAATTTCAAGGGTCAGTTTGACAATATTTAAAAAGATGTTTGAATCATGCCAAGAAGAAATAACGCCGCTGGCATATCCTGTGAATTACGCTCTAACCTGTCCTCTCCGTCTATCCTATTTATTCTTTTCCTGTCGATTCTGTTTAGTGTTTCAGAATCAAGGTATACCGCATTTAAATTTCTTATAATGGATTGCCTTCGCAATGGTCGTGAAAACTCTGAAAATCCCTCTTCGTGACCGCTAAGCTTACTATTTGTGATTTTCTACCTTGCGACATAAATTCGCTTCTTCGAAATGAACAATATTTAGTGTATTTCGAGTCCTGTTACACTGACTTGCAAGATTTTGTGTATCTGAATTTAAAATTTGATCTATATTCATTTAATTATCCTAACCTCATCTGAAAGTTCTCTTATTTTCATTTGATCGCTTTTATTTTCTTTGTGAATAACTAATTCCTGCGCATCACTCCAAAATTCAGCGTTCTATCAACGATTTTCTGGTTTTGTTTTTCCTGTCTTTCTATGTCTTTGCGTTATTTTTCACGTCCTGATCTGGCTTCTTCTGTTCATTCTTATTCAATTTGTTCTCTTTCCTTTTGAAGAACCTCTTCTCTTTCTGAAAAACTTGAATCTGATCGAACTTTTTCTTTTTCTAACTTTTCAAGCTCTTTTCTTTTGGCTTCAATTTATTTATCTAATTTATTCGCTTTTCGATCCTGATTTTTTAGTATAAAACTATAATTTTCGGATACTCGGTAATTACCAAGTGTATTTTCTTCTTTGGGTGAGAGTGAGCCCACTGCTGGCATGTGTGCTGTATGGTCTTGCCTGTATGTGTTTGGCGTGCTTACTGGCGTAACTCCTGTGTGCGTTTGTGTTGGTACTCCTACTGTATTTCTGTGCTTAGCCTTCTTTTTTCTCTTTCTGTTCCTAATGTATTTGCTATTATTTGACTATTTTTGATTCTTTCTGATCTTAAATCAATTAAACGATCTTTCTATTCAACCTTTTCTCAAACATTTTATGTGGTGTAGCTCATATGTTCTTGTTTTTTGGTAGGTGAAAACCAGCACATTCAAATGCTTGAGCGCACCGAGCACTCTTGCTCGTCTGATGGCCTGATTTTGCGCGCCAATTTCTTTTACTCAAGCCGCTTGTTTTTCTCTACTACTCGTGATTTTGGTTTGATTTCCTTCTAATTGCTAACTTTTAATTTATAATTCCGGAATTTTAAACTTGCTTTCATGTTCGACCCGAATTTTTCATGTTTAATGAATTTAAAATTTTAGTTTTTTGTTTTACACCTGTCACTTGTACAATTCGACTACACGGAGTACATACATGGATTTTTCAGGGTCATTTTGTTGTTTGTTGAAGGTAGCAGAGCTTGACAGCATGCAAAGTATACCAACTGCTTTTAGCGGACATATATCTTGCGACACGCACTTTTTTAAACCACTCATGAGAAGCGAAGAATGCTAAACGTTGCCAAGTCCAATCAGCTTAATTTCACAGGTGAGATAAAAAACCTTTCTAGCGGAGCAATTTACAATCGATCGAGTGAATTATTAATTTTTTTGTATAGGGAAATGGATTAGTTTGATAATCATTGGGTGAAAAAATATATGGCGCTACTTGTGCATGAAATTATCTAATGGAAATAGCGACGGAATTAGTGCCGTCCAGCTTTCCCTGCGTCAATCTCACATTCTCACCATTTTTTCCCTGACTTCTACTTTCGACTTGGAAGATTTTTTGAAACTTCCAGTTTTGGATGCAAAATAAGTTGTTGTTATTTTACATGGTATCACGATGGAAGTTATTTGACGCCTGCAATACGTAATAAATTTTCGAGAGGCCGTGTAAATAAACGTGACTCTTGCGTAAAGAAACGAATGCCACTGAAAAATCATACTGTTACGTCAACTGTGAGCTCCGGTAACGCTTTTCTTTCCTCGCCCCTTCCTAACCTAAATCTTGCAAATGTAATCATTCGTGCTCTCACTTAGCAGGATTCAAAAATTGAATTAACTATACATACTGGTATTGAATAGGCACATATAGTTTATGTTATTTGAAGACTTGACACCCCTGGATGTATTATTTTGCCAAGATTGGTCATTTTATTCCACGTTTATGCCGTGTGTCACTCCCGTGCCTTCTTGACTTCGGGGTTTTCGGGACTCATCATCGTGTGAACATCAGTGGAAATAACATACAGCATGTAATTTTATGAACATAATCAAAGTACTTTTACATTTCGTCTATTTAAATCGCACAAAAACATGTGAATACGCTGTTATTCATAAATTTACAGCCTCATGAAAATTTAATGCTCTACGTACAAGGTGTGCCTGAACCAACCTTACGTGAGAGGTCATAGCACCTTAATTTTTTTTCTTATTTTGATTTGCGACCTTAAGAATACTGTGCGAAATGAATTTGATTAAATCTTAAAATTATATTTGAAAATTCATAATATTCCAAATGCTGCTGCTAAGGATGTTTTAAAAATTGTAACAAACTATGACCTTTTAACGAATAACTTACATGGTATCGCAGCAGCTCTTCGCATTGTTACGAATAACAGAACTTCACTTTAGCTAGGTTTAAAATAGTGTATTAAAAATTTAAATTGTTCCCTTGATTTGTATTCAAGGGCGGATTCAGAAAATTTTTTGGAGTGGGCGATCGCGAATTTTCTTCGACTTATGTATGCGTGATGATTTAAAAGAATTTTTCAAATTAAATATGATAGTGAGGCGATAAATTCAACTTCATTTACATTTTTTAATTATTATTTTATTTTTATTTTAGTGCGAAAATACTGCTATATTTTTTTTATTAAAAAAAAACTTTTAAGGTTCCGCTGGTCCGTTTTATGTTAGAAAATGAATTTTCTTAGTTACCTATTTAGTAAAAAAAATGTAAATTTTTGGACAAAGAATTCTCTTACACCTAGAAAGTAATTATTATTCATTGAAGAATAAGCCCTGAATTTTGTGAAACAGGAAACATTTTTAAAAAAATATTAAGTATCGGGCTTAGAATACGAAAATTTGTAATTTCATTACAATAGAGTTGGAAGATTCCTGTAACACTTTCAAATGTATGTTTAGTTTACCTAGGTGTGGGTTCGCTTTAGGTTTTAGGTTTACCCAAGAGTTAATCAATATTCCTTTTAAATTCCACTAAGTTCCTTTGACTTATATTGAATTCCTTTGAATTCGTTTGAATTTACCTTGGATCCTTGTGAATTTTATAAGACTTCTATTCACTCCCATTTATCTGACTTCAATTGAATTTTTTGTACTTTATACATCGTGACGCATTCATTTGTGTTATTTTCAATTCACCCTGAATTCCTTTAAATTCATCTGGGATTCGTATGAATTTCATGAAGTTCTCTTGAAGTTCCTTGAATTCTTCTAAATTCACTGCAGTTTTACTAAGACCTTTGGAATCTTTTGGACTTTTTTCAATTTATTTTAATTTATTTGGAAAACACCCTTAATTCTTATTCACTTCATCAAATTCTTTTAAATTACCTTGATTTTTTCTAAATTAAATCCAAACTCAATGAGTTCAATGAATTTTGTTAATATTTTGGAATTCTTTTCAAGTTACTTCAATGTTTCAAAAATTCACCTTCAAGTTTAATAAATTTAATCGAATTTTTCTCACTTTCCTTAAATTTTTCCAAGTCAACTGAAATTTTATTTCATTCATTGGTTTTTTACGCTTTGAATCTTTTTGTACTTACTTGAATTCTGTTCAATTCTGTTCACTCCATTTGTATTCAATTTGATGGAAATTTCTTTATTTTTAATTCAATGCACTTGAATTCTTATGAATTTCATCAAATTCATTCACATTAACATTATTTGCACCAAAAGGAAGAAATTTAGGTTTTAGGGTCTACAAAATTCGAAAACTCAAGTTTTTATTGTGTATCATACTAAGGAGAGGCTCGCTCTAATGATTTAAAAAACTTTTTAAATACAACTTTATTTATTATTCTCAATTATTCTCGAAGTCTGGTTCAAAAGTGCTGCCATGAGCCAGATACCAAAAATAAGGTATGATAAACAGGGGGCTCAGATTTGTCAAGGCAATTAAGAGTCCTTAAGTATTTATGTACCTGATATACAAATTTTAAAATTTTTAATTTGGTTTCTCAAATCTCAGGAGGGGGGGGGCGACCACCCCAATCGCCCCTATCTGGATCCGCCCTTGTTCGTATTACTTCGCGAAAGAGTTTAATGTGAAAACTGATTCATTTTTTTGAAGAAAAAGGAAAACTTGAGGAAGTCTATTTGAAGTTTGGAATAGATAATGGCGAAGGTTTATTGGAAGTTTGCCTTTCAATACGATCTACAGACAAATTGAAACTTGAAAATCTAAAGGATCGACAGAGATATACTGAAGACGTTGTTGCAAAAAGGTTTCAGGATTCAGGTGTCAAGGAATATCTACTGCTTGAGATAGTGGCACACACACAAGAAAACACTTAAAAGCTAAGAAGAGCTGAGAATATATACACAGCTCTTACAAACGTAAAATTGCGTACAATATACTGCCAAAATAGCCAACAAGATAGAGTACACTCTAAATGCTCCTCTGATTTGTAGTAGAGGACACTGCAAAAAAATCCCATCGACAACAATAAAGTCAAGTGTACAGGCTGTGGCTCGTACTACCATTAGGAATGTGCAAAATAACTGAAAAAACTCGCTGATGGGAAAATCGCAAGATGCTGCGGATCCAGATGTGGCTCCCCAGTGTGTGATAATAGTGATCCGCACCCTAGTTAAATAAACGAAAAGTCAGTAACTAGTATACCCGCTTTGCAGGAAAAAATCTAAAAATTGTAATGGCTATGAGAAACTAATGGAACTTATGAAAAAAACGCTTGAACAACATAGAACAATCACCTCGCAAGTCAATCCAGTCGACTTAAGCGTACCGGCCCTGGAAATAAAAATAAATGAAACATCTGCAAAATATCATAACGTAGAATGGATTGTTGATGAAGTATCATCCCAAATACTACAGAGTGTGTCGAAATGTGTGGAAGAACTAAGTGAGAGGAACAAACGAAAGAAAAATATAATGATTTTTGGACTGCAGGAGAATGTCACACACACACACACACACACACACACACACAGTTGGAAGATCTACCACTGAAGAGCTGAGTATACTTTAATTACAGATATCTGTTTGCAAATTATCAAAACTATGAATGTAACAGTTGCCACATTTAGTAATATTTCCATCCGAAGAAGCTCAGAAAAAACTCCTCAAAGCATTCTCTCAAATACGAAAGGATCCGGAAAAATTACAAGACTTCAGACTTGCTCTAGGCCAAACAGGGATGCAAAAGGAGGAGATGATGGGCCTGAAGACGTCTCTCAACTATAGGATAGAGGCCAGGTAGACGATAAACACAGAAAAGAGTTTTTAGTATACGTGCACTATCAAAGCACTAGAGAATTCAACACTAAAATGCGAGAGGTATAATCGTTCACCGGTTTACGTGAGTACAACATAATTCTGTCAACAGAAACTTGGCTTCGAGATTATTCATCAACGAGTGAATTATTTGACTATAATTCCTATGATTGTTCTAGAAATGATAGATAGGACTTGATTGATGGAGGAGGGTACTAAAGGCTGTAGATAACAATTTCGAATCATGCCAAATAGTTATGGATCCTCTCTTGAACGGAGTTCAGGTTGTCAATGCAATCGGTGCAAAGATAATATGTAACGCTAGAATAATTTATATCATAGTACATATAATATGTCCCTGTATAGTATATGCCTGCTTCGCTAAATCTAAAGAATTGTAGATAAGTTCTTCAGATGCTTGCAAACATATATAAATCATATGGAAATGATCTAATTAACGCTGTAAACTTTAATACTGAATTCTTTCTCCAACATCATGAGCAGCTGGTGTTTGATAGGGAATCTAATGAAGTTTATGTACTAATGCAATCTCTTAGTGTGAGCAAAGTGAATGATATAAAAAACAAGAACAACCAATTTTTAAACCTATTACTCATTAATTTACCTTTAGTTATCAAAAACACCAACTGCTCAATGGTGAAGGACGACAGCTACCACCCTGCGTTATCAGGCTTCATAAATATAGCTGCGGGATCAGTGCCACACGTGAAATTGGCTAAACCTCTAACAACAAGGTATAATAGGTAATAGGTAGACTTTTTTTGAGTATATAAATCCTGATGAAGCGCACGATTATTCTTTCAATAAAGTCTATAAGGCATTTAATGAGCACATTCCCAGATTTGTACCAGCTACGAATTTTTCAAGGTTTCCTGGCTGGTGCTCTAAAGAGTTCATTCAATGTATAAGGAATAAAGAAATTAAATAAAAATTCCATAAAACGGAAGATGGAGCAGCGAAGTATTATTTTCTTGCAACTCAGATTAAAAGTCAAAGAATAGATTTTCAGAGATAGCAAGGACGGCTCCACTAATGTTGATCAAGGACTGAAGGATGATCCATCCTGACTATGGAATGTCATGAGCAAACTTAATGGGGATACAAGAGTACCAGGTGTTATTTATTATAAAAATGGAAAGATTACGGACCGTAAGGAGTGTGTGAATGCTTTCGCTAATTTTTTCATCAGTATTTGCATCAGTGATGAGGAAGCGCAGAATGTGAAAAATGGTGACATAGTCGATAGACTTATTCTTGCCGGAGAGTCGGAGATTGCACAAGTTGATATAGCGCAAATTCTTCTAATACTAAATGGCTTTTCTAAAAAAACTATCAGCTGAATCTGTCCAGGTCCCTTGCTTTTCAATCAGTGAATTCGCATCCACGTTTTATAAACCACTAGCTTTTATACACAACTTATTTTGAGAATCTGCTAAATTCCCACAAGTTTGGAAGGCAGCAAGAGTTTTCCGATTTACAAGAAGGGTTCGAAATCTCACGTAACCAACTATAGGCCAATATCGGTGTTGTGCAACTTTTCAAAGATTTTCGAGAAATGTATAGCCCAGAAATTAGCAAAAAGTTTAGAACAGCTACTATGCCAGGAGCAACATGACTTTATGTCAAAACGGTCTTCTATGGCGAATCTAGCTTCTTTCACTCAGCATGTATTCGAGGTACTAGTGGAGCATAATCAGGTCAAACAACCACCGAATGGTCCCCCTGGGAGCGACTACCATGTAGGAAAATGATACTGGCTTCCAGTAGAACCGCAAAGCACACTCATGGCCACGCCTCACAAATATAGATTTCTCGAAAGCCTTAGATAAGCTCAGTCATAACGTGCTGACAAGTAAGCTTGGCTTACTGGACATTCCACATAGCCTTATTGCTAAAGCAGAACAAAAAATAGAAAACACGTTATACAATACGCAGGCTACATGTCATAGCTATGCACAGCGAACTCTGGGGTACCACGGGGTTCAAATTTGTGACCAGTCCTGTGCATTATTTATATTCTGCATATGGTAACAGATGAAATAACACTAATCTTAATCTTTGCGGATGACACCCGAATCTATCAAAAAATGTCGGCTATAAAAGATTATATAAATTCAGCAACTATTTTGAACACCGGCATTTCATTCTGGACAAAAAGAAGTATTATACTATATATTCCAACAACAAATAATAGCTTGATTAGAAATTCACCGATTTTCTGAATGTGCCCTATTATGAATGACTTTGTTCTTTATACATCGAGCAATTCTAACACAGATATATTTAAGGTCTCATGCTCAGTCTTCAAAACAGAAGCAACAGATTTTATAATCTCTCGTAAAGTATAAATGTGCAAAGAGCGATTATTGATCAGCGTAATATAAATAAACTAAATGAAAAATAAACAACCCTCAATAACACTTTTTTCAAAAATAGCTCAGGGGATTTTGATAAAATTCATTTCACCCACTATTTTGGAGGTCATAAATCGAAATCAAGAAAAAAATTCAGAATGCTATAAACTTTCGTTTAAGGTTGGTTCAGGCACACCGTGCATACATTTACGACATATTATAAGGGTCAAATATAGTAATTATGACCGTACATGGAAAAAAATCTGTCGCAGAATTGGGCATTTAATACCAAGAGCAGGCATTAGCTATCCCTGGAATCGATCTAGGGAAAGGGGCACATAATGAAAAATTGGGATTTCACGTAATACCTGTTTCAAGTATTATTAATACTTGTAATACACATTCTGAATACCTAAAATAGGTATTAACATTTCTAAATTAGCAATGACGGAGCTGAGACTATTTTTGACAAAGACTTATTCTTAAAAATTAAATCATATGTACATATGGAACATATAAACGTTTATTTCGGAATTAACGTCTTTAATTTGTATAAAAATTTCAGATTATCTTTATTTTTCTTTTCTTAGGAAAAGTGTTCATAAAGTGCACGTTTAAATTTGAGGTAATGTTGCTGCTAGGTTAGTACAATTAAATCTATATTTCTACGATCTCACCTTGAAACACAGGAATGTACTTCCCGAAATTCCACCTCAGCAATATATTTTGCATAAGCTCATCGGTCATCGTGAGATCAAAAACAATAATAATTTAACTTATGATTTCACAACCAAAACCCATACGAAACCGAGAACCGGCAAATGGCGAATTTAAACCAAGATTCAACTGAATTGCCAGGGACATGCCAGGGACGTAACTAGACAGCCTAGTACTAAATTCACACAGACTTTCTTCCGAATTTTTATATTATTCTTACAAAATTAATCAGCAAAACTTACCTTTTTGCTCATAAACTTTCATAATTCACAAGATTACACACGACACAAGTTTGTCCGACATCTTGAATTTAAATTTAAGCGCTGAGTAGGGAAATGAAAAACGCACATAATTTAAGAAAATGATCATTTCCCTAAATCAGGGATTTCAAACTAAAGACCATTTCAGGTATTAGTTTTACCCAATATAAAGACAATTTTGAGCTATTTTAGAGATTAAAATACTTAAATTAGGTATTTCTTTGTTTTACGTGGTTCAGACATTAAATTTTTTCCTAATTCTGTGACAGATTTTTTTC
>JAUMHM010024165.1:0-16589 GCA_032362435.1 Melikaiella ostensackeni
AGTCCCAGTGGAACGTTGCTGGAACGTTCCGCTGGAACGTTCCAAGAGGGCGGACATTTCACACGGCCCAGCGACGTTCCAGTGGAACGTTCCGAAAGTCCCAGCGGCTAGTTCCTGGAACGTTCCCGGAACGTTCCGTGCTGTTAGGGGTTATGCCTATTGGAAAAAATTATATATAATTTTCATTTATTTTATACATTATTTGGATGAAACGAATGGAAATTATACATGATTGTGTCCACTATGCATAAGTTTTCCGCCAGGAATGTTAAAATAATACTATTTCATTAAAGAAACACTTAATTACTGATTCAAGTAGTGAAATTTTACACTAATTGAGATGTAGAGAAAAATGTGAAACATTAGACCTTTTCAAAATCTGAACAACCAAAATTAAATTTCATATTTCGAAACGTGCATAAAGAAAAAATTTCAAGCTGTTCAAAGTTCTAAGATATCAAACTGAAAGTTTAATGCTTTCGTGATTTTAAAATTGTTTAATATGGAAACATTAAAAACTCAATATTATTATAGGAATAGCATGTGAAAACTCTTCGAGAAACACGAATCCATCATCATTTGGTGCAATTCACTCAAATTCATACGAATTACATCAAAGTATCTTGAATTTCTCCAAATTCTTCTAAATTCACTCCAATTTTACTGAAATCAATGGAATTTCTTGTCTTTTTTCCGATTTTTTTAAAAATTCTTCTGGATTCAACTTGAATCATTTCAAATTTAAAGGTCTCAATCCAAGCGTTGCTGAGGCAACTTGATGTAATTGGCCTTTGACTAAAAATTCAATTTAAGTTTCTATTTGACTGAATATTGCTGCGTCTCAATTTTGATTAAATACCTGACTCAAAATAAGTCCAGCTTTTCTCTGTTTTCAAGGTGTTTAGGATATTTTGAAGGACAATGAGAAGTTTTAATACAATCTTGAAGATTGTACATTTTGGTTTCTGCAAATAAGGTCTACCACATATTTCAATATCTGACTCCGAATTGATTTATATTTATTTTTTGAGAAACTTGAATTTTAAGCTTCTTTGTTTTCTTCAAATTTATCCCTTTTGTCAGCAGTTTCCGAAAAAATAAACCGTTTGTTCCAATTTTTATTTCATTTAAAGAATTGATGCACGTGTATTTAATGCATGTTTCTCTTCTTTTTTTCAGTTTCGTGTTAGGTATGTGTATTCGTGCTATTGGCTAGCCTCCCTCTATGAAGGAAATATGACGTTATTTGGCGTATGTATTTTAGAGAGTTATGTTTTCCTAACTTCCTTTGTTACCGATAAAAGTTGTCCTTGATCGGTTATCTCTCCGACTTTGCTTATGCGTGGGGGAACGAGAGTCGGTATAGAAGTCGTGGCCGAAACAGAAGACGTTCAGTCAATTATCAAAAAAAAAATGAATTTTACAACTAGCGCCTTCTTGGCTGTGATATGTGCGTCACTTCTGCTGTCTGCTTCTGGCTGTGAATCCGACGATGACTGTCTTGAGGGAACGCTTTGCCATTGTATCCCTAAGTGTAAGTCGAGATATTGTTAATAATAACTCCAATTACAAAATTTTAAAATTGATTCTTTGGGAAAATAAAAGTTGTTTCACTATCATAATAGAAACATTTTTGATAAATTGAAATGAGATTATCACTAGTTATGCATATACTCTTAGAAATCATAGTTCAAAATACTGGTATTGTTATGTGTCGATTCAAGTTTTACTGCCATCCACATGGATAGGTAGACCAAGATTTTTTAAAAGATGATAAAAGATAATAGATAATAGATAATTTAAAAGACAATTGGATGGTTCGTATCCGAGATCGGTTCGAAGGGCGTATGGCTATAAACGTAAAAGCGTATTATTTTAATTTTGAGAGACGTGTCCTTTGAAGGTTCAACAGCTCAAGTTGTAAATTTCATAGAAAGTTTGGATTTTTGCTCAAGTGTCATATTGAAGTCTTCACAGGCAGATGTTTTTGAAGAAAAAGTGTACATACTATCGAAGATGATTTAGATAGACATTATAAAAATTGTTACATCGTAACAGGTATTGAATAATGAAACATATTTTCACTTTCAGATGGAAAGAAGTTCTGCAGATAATATATGGGAGTGCTCGCACGGTCGGTAAGCGTGATTGATGCTGTGCAGAAAGAAGAACTTAAATTTTCCCAGAACATATGCCGTGGAAAATCTACAGATTTAGGTTATGGTATGCTGAATGTTTAAACACAGTGACTCGCCTTCTAATTTCAATGTTAAAAAAAAATAAATAATTAACAAACTTTAAAACGATCACAGTCATTTTACAACATCCCGCATGATATCAAACATAAGTACATTTTATGAGTTGCTTCCGACGCAGTCCTAGTACCTATTGTGTCGGTATACATATTTACAACTATTTTTATTATTCATAAAATATATCTCTTATTGTTTAAGAAAGGGCACGCAGAATTTCATTTCATAATTTTTTTGTGGTGAATAGTGAAAAAGAAATCAAATATAAATCATAATTAGAGTTAACTAAGAAGTAATCCAAATAAATCACATTGTAACTTTATGACAAAAACATTTGAAGAGTCCGCCCTGAAAGCTTTTATGCAGCACAGACACGATTTACATGTTTCATCAGCCTACTTTTAAATTTCAAAGTAGCCGTTTACACGACAGAGGGACGGACTGAATAATTAAACGAAAAGCACACAGTCAAGTTTGAACTTTGATGCAACATGCAGCCTTCTTCTGCAATATGCAGCCTTTTAGCAGAGGATTTTTAATTTTTGACGGTACTTTTCTAACCTCGCATTTATTATGAATTTGAAAGAAAACTTGTAGGAATGTTTATCAAAATATCTCTGAATTTCTAAGTGAATAATCGATGAATTTTCTTGCCGAAAATCACTATGACTTTTTCAATTATTGAAAAATACGTATTTCTCAGGAGATAAAAAGCCGTTAACTCCGATTATTAACAACTATTGCAATTATTCATAAGCGTTTGTAGAAATTGATAATTTCTACAAAAAACGATTAAAAAATATGAAAACTGAATCTTCATTTTGAAGTGATGTTTTTATTTTTAGCAAGAAATTTTGTATGTACCTGTATAGTTGCATCTAAAGGAGTTAGTGAAATTTCCTTAATTTAGATTTAGGGAGCGCGATACTAAAGCCTTAATAATTCAGATTCAGAGAGCTTGATTTGTAAAACAATACAGAAGAGAAGTTTCCTTTTAAGAGAAAAGGTCTTGTTTGAAGACAAAAAATTGGCTTATATCTACCTTTAAGCCAAAAGATATGCTTAATTTGAGTTATAAGAAAGTCACAACTTTCTTCTGTGTAAAAGGTAAAGGTTTTGTTTTTAATAAGATAAATTAACGTAACTAAGAAATAATATATATATATACAGGTACGTAACAATTTGCCAATTTTTTCCTTAAACTTCGACAGTTTCCTATCGGGTTCAGTAATTCTAATTTTCTTTCCAGATTCTGGTGAATTCTGTCCTCTTTCGAAATCTCCAAAAATTAGGAAAAGTTTAAAATTAACAACGGAGCGGCGATTTGTTTGAAAATATAAGAAGTATATTCACGGAAAACTCACAACTATATTTCTTACCACTTTTTTGTTGAATTTATTCTTTAATAAGCAAGACATCCTGCGCGTTTTATGCTACCTAAACCATTTTTGTAGCCAAGATAATTTTTCTTTCTAAAACTTGAACCGAAATGGTTTAGCCCGTATAAAACTCGCAGAATGTGTTTCTTATAACCAGACAAATTCAAATAAAAATTGAAAAAAATAAAGAGAGGGTTCTTTGTGAAAATAAAATATTTACACTTTCAAAAGAGTCGCCACCATTTTTTTTATTTTGAGCTGTCTTCAACATTTGCGACGAATTTTAAGTAACGTAACGTAACTTTTTGACCCCAAGTTTTTGAAAAACAGAAACATGTAGAAAACTCGTAGCCAATTGCGTGTTGAGAATCGTAATAAGATCCTAATTTTAAGCTAATACTTTTGTCTGTTGTTACTAAAAAAATGGTTTACTTGCCCTTTTTCATAAGGGATTGTCCATAAACTACGTTATCCGTTTCTCATTTATTTCGAACAGATACGACTTTCAAAACAAGTTTGAGAGTCTCTTTTTAAGTATTCTTGCATACTTGAAAAATTTCACATAATTTTTTACAATGTTAATAATTCATTATTGATAGATTTCATTAAAATTAAAACTGCTCATTTTTTCATGAGTTAAAACTTTTCAAGATATGCCTAATGTTTGAAACTGGCAGTGTTAATTTCGGAAAATAATTTGACAAATTTGTTTAGCGAGAAATGAAGAGCTTTCGTGCATTATCACAATCATGTATGCTTGTTATCAATTTCATATTTCTCTTTATTATATATGTAGTCATTATCATTCTAGTATAATGACAAATAGTATGTATAAAATAATGCTAGGCTAGCAAAATAATTATATATAATGGTAAATTTCACTCAAATTAATATTTTTCAAATAATTCCATATATTTGGACTTGGAATGAATTTTTGGCCCAAAATTTTCAAAGTAGTATGAATTGTTGCTTTGTCTCACCAACCAATTGATGAGTGCTCAGCGGTGTAAATGTTGCCATATCAGAGACATTATTTTTTTGCAGTTTCAGTGAATAATTTTTATTAATCTAATAGTCTTTTCTAAAGGTGCTTTGTGAAGAGGCTGACACTGGTAAGTGTGAAACATTCTTCACTACATTTTGTTTTCTACAATATAAAAATTTGAAAGGTATACTTTGCGTTTGAGGAAAAATCGAGTTCTTCTATTATAATTGAGGATAAGAACTAGCGATCACAACGGCTTAATCGGAAAAGCCTATTTATGATCGGCCATCCAGAAAATACATAACGCTTTTTATAAACTTTTTAAACCTCTCGTCCCCCTATGTAACGCATTGCAGTATTTTATCGGATACCTTCCCCCCTATACGCTTCATACTTTTTTAACAACAACTCATTATTTCGGAAAAGAAAAAAAAATGTCTTTTGAAAATATTATTAATTGTCGTTCAAACAAAGTTCTCGTGGAAGCCACTGAAAGCTTATGCTCAGCTGCTGTGAAGATAGGCTAGATGAGCGACATCTTAGAACCGTAGATCTACGTTAGAACTGGGCTGAATGCAGAGCAGCGCCAAAGGAAATGGAGGCGCTGCTATCGTAGAAGTGGCGCTGCTATCGTAAAAACGGCGCGTGTTTCAAATTTGTAGTAATTAATTACTAAGTCTACAATAAATAGTTGCGTGATGTAAAAAAAAATGTAATGTATAAAATTTCTACAACACCCTTTCCCTCTCCAAATAAAAGACTCAATGTATTTTTTTAACGGCCTTCAAGTGATATATCATTTACACTAAGGTATTATGAAATTTTCCTCAATTAAAGCATTTGGTCAATCCTTTCAGAAGATCTAGTGAAAAAAGTCGAAATTTCCTTAAATTATAAACAACTCCGGAAATAGTTGACATTTTTAAAATGTTTTTGTGCTCATTTTGAAAAAAATTTTGTCAAAAAGCAGCAGCGTATCAAGAAAATCTATTTTCTATCACAAGATTTTGCCGATGTCTGAAGGCAGGAAGAAATAATTTTAAAAATTCAGTGAAATTATTCATAGAAGAAAATTTAAAGAATAATTACACTGTTCTTAGTTCAGAATTCGGCGGAATTTAGGCAAAAATATATAGGCTGCTTAGAATTTTCCTGATAATATTCATCTTTGGAAGGAGCCCTAGAACATTAAGAAATGTAAATCATTTCGAGAATTATTCATCTATCACAATGAATAATGACTGATTTTGGGAATGAAAATATTATTTGCAGCTTAATCATATCTAATCTTTGAAAAAGTGAATTATTTAACAAATATACTTTTTAATTCCTTTGAAGTAAAGATAATCTTTTTTTTTTGTTTTAAATTGTTTCAATCCAGAATAGTATAGCAAAATATGTGAGAAAATGAGGTTTGCGAAAAGCTGTTCAGTAATGTAAAATAATTTGACTCTTAAGGTGATCACAGCATTTGAATTTTAATTGTCTTATCATCAATAACTATTAATTTTGTCTCGTAGGTAAAAAGCATGAAGGATAATGTAGATATGGGAGACAATGGAGAAGTGGAAGAAAATGAAGAATTGGAAGAGAATGGAGATATGGATGAGAACGCGGATGTATAACTTCTAAAGTCTTTAGAGCTAAAACGTAAGAAAAAAATCTAGTGAAAAACAACAGACAAAATAAAATTGATGTCTGCTAAAATATTGGCACTCAAGAAACGACTTTGATTGTAGGAATTCCAATTAGTTTTGACTGATACTGGAGTTGTACATCCTTCTTCTTCTCAAACATTTAAAGAAATATCAGATGCTATGAAACCAGAAATAGAATGTTGCTGAAGTACATATACACAGTACTTAAAGATAATCGGTATGGAATTCATTCCAGTCTTCTTTCCCTCCTCAATACTGAAGCATCAATTGAAGAAGCGGTTTTCAACGATAGTACTTTTAGCTCGCCTGGCAATACGCTTAAATTCTTTAGTCTGGATGTTGCTAGAATTTGATCATCGATGGAACCAGAGACGACTTTTCACAACTTTAAAAATCGTGATCGCATTATAAGATCTTCAAGGAACAATTCCTGGACGCAAGTTCTAGTTGAAGAGATTTAAAATTAGACGAATCTACCATGTACTCTCACTTTCAAACGATCGCAAGTGCCTGAAAGTGGAATTTTTGTTAGCATAAAAGGAAGATGTGCCGAATGTTCCTGATGGACGAATTCTTCAAGAATCAACAGAAAGAGGTAAAATCATGATGGAATGCACTATTGAAAACTTCGATCCTGCTATTGAATACAAGAAGAAATGGCCTTTGTAAGGCAAATTGAGGAAAGCAGTAGCTAATCAAATAATAAAGAGCAATCTATTGCCATGCTTGCATCGAAGAAACGAAGCCCACCGCTTAATAAAATCGGTAGGAGATGAATGTCCTAATCAAATTTCAACAAAAGAAGTTTTCCGTAAAGCGAGGCAAGAGATTATAAATAGAAAATTGGGTATTACGGGTTGCAAAGTAATGGATGGCCTGTGCACTTTAAAGTATACAGAAAAATATGAAGGTTCCTTCCACAACTTGAGCCTTGATCCACCGGTTGTTCACTATTTTACCAGAGAACAAATATTACTGTTTGAAAACTTCCTAGACGAGATAAAAATATATGCAACGGGAAGTGTGGTCAAGTGCATAATACTTCCGAATGGCGAAACATACTCTCACATTCATTTGTTCCAAGCGGTCACTATGATAAATGGTAAAACAATACCAGTATTCCAGATGATCTCAGCTCTTCAAACTACTGTCACCATTATGCATTAGCTTCTGGAATTCACACGAATTGGTACCGCTAGAAACCTCAATTTTCCGCTACCAAAAAAAGTAACTACCGATTTCGATAAAGCGCGTCTAGGAGCAAGTGTTCAAGTTTTCGCTCAGTCAAAAAGTCTCGAAGATTATTTGAGTCAATGTTTTGATCTAATACAGGAAACCAGTACCAAATTTCCTTCCTGCATCGTATGCCTAGACGTCTGCCATTACACTCAGATAATTGCTCGATGGAAGTGCTACCCAAAGTATGAACAAGGAGTACACACTTTGTACTTGCGAGCAATGTGCTTTCTAGTAAAACAGGAAGACTCAAATGAATTCCAAAAAATGCTACTAGCCTTTTTGACCGTTTCTTTCTATAAAAATGGGAACATAGATAGTCCTGCTTTCAAGGCACGCGAATTTATAAAAAATCAAACTAAAGGTATTAATGATGCTGCAATTGAAAATGCTATCAAGGATCCCGGAAAGTTTGAAAAACTTGAAGTAAAACTAGATTCTATTGCAACAAAAAAAATGAAAAATACCAAACTTGGAGAATGGATTGATAATACCTTCAAGAAAGTCGAAGACTTATCTAAAAATGAAATAGTTACTGAAGACGACGGTAACAATAGATACAGACTTCCTGATTTCGCCTAAAAATTGGAATGACTCATGCCTTATTTTCCCATTTTTACAGAAATGATGAGGAAACTGCGAGGATTCTGCGCGGTCAATGCAACTTCAGCCCCTGCAGAATCAGAGTTTAATTATGTAAAGCATCGAAAATTTCGATCCTATGGTCTGCCGTTGAGAGCAGATAAGTTTGTAGCTCTCCACCTTCTAGCCATTCCGAAGAAGTAAAAGGAAGCTCCATCTGTAAGCCTAACCATCACAAAGCATGGAGAAGTTAAAGATATTCCTAATGAAACAAAGACTTTGGATCAACAAGTAACACAAAAGTGGAAAAATAAAGAAGAATTAGAAGTAACGGAAAAGGAAGAACGAAACATCGAACATAACTGGCGTAACAAAAACAAAAGAATCCATGGAATGGAGACAGAATATTCTGTGAATCTTAGTGAGTCAGAAGAAGAAGCGATATCTCAAAATTATAAAAAAATCAAAGATGATGATACTCCACCAGATGTATCTCAGGACAAAGAGTTTCAAGTACTGAAGAAGAAGGAAACGTCAAAACGGAGAGGAGCAAGATCTGCAGAACCTTGTTCGCAATTCGATCCCTTCCTTCAGAATTAAACGTGGTTACAAATTTTACCAAATGGCTTGAAGTGCAAAAATATCCGTGAAAGAACCTGCATTACAGTCGTGTCAAACACGTGTGTATTTGACTCTGTCTGCCAGATAATCAGTATGAGGATGGTAAATAATGAATTTTACCGCCAGAAACTGGAAGAACAAGAGTGCGACATTTTTTTTTGATCGAAACTTTTCATAAGAAAAAGATTTGTGCCGAAGTTTATGAAAAACGTGCTACAATTCATCAAAACTCCGAAGTTGCTTTCGTAGAGGTGGCGCAACATGAAAGGTGTAGTGACAAGCTGACTCAATCAATCATCAAAATCGATCGTGCTTGCAATTTAATAGAATTAGTTCCGAGTCTTTTTTCTACTGCACCAAGTTACACCGTGGACATTACGTGTTCAGTGTGTGGTAGTGCGAAGACAAAAATTCGCGTAGTGGCGAATACGAATTCCAACATGATGAAAACCAATGGTATCTCAGATTTATAACAAGCACTAGAAATAGATGAGGGCAATAAAATCCGAAAATGCTGTAGTGAGAACCAAAGAGTAAACGCACATTATGGGCCACATTTACGAATTGATGCGCAACTTGGCCATCAAAAATTTACAAAATTCAGCGACATACCACCCTGTATTACAGTTAACGAAAACACGCAATACCAAATTGCAGGACTTGTCGCCTATCAAGGAACATATAAGTCAACCACCGTTGGTCATTATGTAGGTTATACTGTTGTTGGGACTAACTGGTTAAAATACGACACTGCATAATCGAACACCCCTGATTCAATAAAAGATCACGTCATCGAAATTGATCCAAACCCACTGCTTCATACATTGCCCCCGTAAAAGTTTTGTGCAAGAGTACGTTGATCGATTCGCTCTATTTCAAGGAAATTTACGGATTATAAGAAAGTACATTTTATTCGTGATTCAATTTACGGGCAATTTTCATCGTAAGAAATTAAATATGTTATATACACATATATGTAAGGAAGAAAGAGAATATCAAAAAAACTTTATTAAACTATAACTATATGCCTATATAATAAATGTAAATAATTCTTCCTCCACTATATACTTTATTTTATCCAGAATAAATATTAAAATTCAGCATTAATACTGTTTAAATTATTTAAAATGCAGTATTTCTTATTATACTATGATAATAATGACTACATACGTAATACAGAGAAATAGTAAATTTATAAGTAGCAAAAATGATTGTGATAATCCACGAAAGCTCCTCATTTCTCGATAAACAAATTTGTCGAAATATTTTCGAAAATAAACACTACCAGTTTCAAGCTTTAGGAATATCTTGAAAAGTATTGACGCATGAAAGAATTGCAGTTTTAATTTTAAATAGATAAGTCCGTAATCCATTATTAACATTGTAAAAAGTTATACGAAATTTTTAAAGTATGCAAAAAAAGCTTGAAAATAGATTTTCAAACTTTTTTAAAAGTCGTATTTTTGAAAATGATGCAAATTTATTCTGTGACTAATAAAAAAGGGCAGAACTAATTCTCAAAGAATATGGTGAACAATTTTTTATCTCACATATATTTGATGATGAAAAAGGCAATTAAACCATTTTTTTAGTTATAATAAACAAAAGTATGGGCTTGAAATCATGATCTTATTAAAATTCGCAACAGGAAATTGACTACAATTTTGCTACAAGTTTCTGTTTCCCAAGAATTCGGGGTCAAAAAATTACGTCCAATATTAAAAAAGTTTCAAATATTTAAAAATATAATATGCATTCCAGTGAAACTGAATTCAAATGAGGTCTGGAAAATATTTAATTAAGTTGAATTTGTCATCAGGGCTAAATATTGTGCTAGCTTAGCACATTCAGCACAAGTTTCATATTTTCAAATTTCGTGATTTTGAAAATTTTCGGTCAAAAATTTGTTCCAAATCCGAGAAGATAGCATTTTTCTGAAAAATATTAATTTGAGTAAAAATTGTCATAGGAGATAATTATTGAGATAGCCTAGCACAACTCAGCACAAGTTTTAGATTTTAGATAGTCGTATTTTTGAAAATTTCTGGTCAAAAATGCGTTCGAAGTTAAAAAATATTGCATTCTTTGGAAAATATTAATTTGAGTACCATTCGTCAATCGAGATACTTATAGTGCTAGCTTAGTATAACTAAGCAAAAGTTTCAAATTTTCGAATTTCGTAATTTTGAAAATTTTGGGGCAAAAACGCGTTCAAAGTTCAAAAATATTGCAGTTTTTTTTGGCAATATTAATTTGAGTATAATTTGTCATTAGAGATAATTATTGTGCTATCCTAGCACAATTCAGCACAAGTTTTAGATTTTCGAAATTCGTATTTTCGAAAATTTTTGGTGAAAAACGCGTTCAAAGTTCAAAAATATTGCAGTTTTTTTTTCAAGAATATTAATTTGAGTATAATTTGTCATTCGAGATAATTATTGTGCTATCCTAGCACAATTCAGCACAAGTTTTAGATTTTCGAAATTCGTATTTTCGGAAATTTTTGGTGAAAAAAGCGTTCAAAGTTCAAAAATATTGCATTTTTTGGAAAATATCAATTTGAGTGCAATTTGTCAATTAAGATAATTATTGTGCTAGAATAGCACAACTCAGCACAAGTTTTAGATTTTCGAATTTCGTAATTTTGAAAATTTTTGGTCAAAAACACGTTTCAAATTCAAAAATATTGCATTTTTCTGATAAATATTAATTTGAGTGCAATTTATCATTATAGATAATTATTGCGTGCCTTTTGGACCTTTTAAACAAAATTTACCGTGCGCATCTCTCAGCGCACACAGACGTATTAGTAGCGACTGCACTCTGAATAATGTTTATCACTTTTTGAATTTTATTGTTAAGATGCAATGTCTTTGGGAATTCATTTCATAACGAACATAGCCTGAGAAATTTTTTTTAAAATGTTAAAACCAGGAGAAGATTCTTTTTCAGTTTTTTTATCAGAAGAATGTTGAAGATTTAAAAACTTCTTTGTAAATTCTTGAGCAAATCCTTGTGGACCATAAAGTTTTTCGAAATATATTGTGCTTCTCTAAAATGCTGGTTAGCGTGGCCGGGATTTTCCAGATTGCTTCCTTCTTGAAAGTGAAAAAGTGTCCGTAGATAATTTCGCATGCAAATAAGAGTACGTATAAGGTAATACAAGAAGGTATGGATTATTTAAAAAAATATTTTACACTAAGGAAAGTTAATAATGATTATTCAAAGTATATACAGATAAATGTATTATAAATAATAAAATACATAATTCTGCTAGTGAAGCATTTTCTAGCTCCCTAAATAAAATGGCAATATGTTAAACTTTGAAGCAGGCCTACAAGCGAATTCCAAAGATTAAACATTAAGAAAAATACTGAATCAGATTCGCAGACAGAAGTATTTTGCTCTTCTCTCAAATATGCGCTGATTCTTTTTTGAGTTCTATCCGAATATTCTTCAAAATTCCGATGGCGTTTCATTTCGCCTGACGAAAAAAGTATTATGGTATGTAATATAAAGAAAGTTGACGCTGTTGACATTTACTATTTCCTGAATCGCGTTTGATATTTTTCTAGCATATGCAATCATTACAGCAACTAATGGAGTTGAAAAAGTAAATAGGTGATTTTTTTCTCGAAAATAGATGACGAATAGGTGACAGAAAAAAGTGTTGTATTAGTCAAATAAACATGCAAGAAGTTGTCTTTTTCCATGTTGAGTCAATGGGATACTACATGGTTGTCACACGATATCTCTCAAATTTGTAGATAATTTTTTTGGAATCCGAACCAAACTAGAGAGTGAGGACGAAAAAATATGATTCCGAAAAATAAGGGTCACCCTAGTGGCCATTCAAGAATTCGAAATAATTACAACTCATTTTCCGGGTTTTACCAGAATGTTCCGATCATTTAAACTTAAAAATTCAAGCTCTTGGGACTAAATTTATAACATGAAGTACCTAATCAAATAAGAATACCTAAAATTACAAATCTAATGCGGAACAATTGTACATCTGAAATTTGGAGCGTTTAAATTTGAAAATGAAAAATTAAAAACTCGCGAAATAAAAAATTCGAAAAATTGTACTTATAATTCGAAAGGAGAGGCCACCAAATTTTAACAATTTTTATTTCGAGGTCTTGAAAAAGAAAACAAATTCAAATTGAACATTGAATATTGAAACACTGAAAACTGTTCAACTTATAACACTTTGAATTTGAAATTCACTAATTCAGAAATAACTTCAAAGGCTTTCAACTGGAAATTGTACTCATTTATAAATTTTTCATCTCAAACAAATCAATTTTCAACGCTTCCAATTCAATTATTTGATTTATTAAGACTTAAGTTGTAAATTGTGCAATTTTGAACAATTTAAATTTCAAACAAGACGGTTTTCAATGCAAAACATTTTAAATTTTTTGATCCAAAATCTAAAATTCAAATGAAAATTGAACAATAACATTCAAATTCACATTGCTTCAATTTCAAATGCTCCTAATTAGAAATTGTTCAATATTAAATTTTTTTATCTGGTATGTTTCGATGTTCATCGTTTGGAAAAATTAGTTATTAACGTATTAAAAGTCTTTAGTTTCTGATGCTGCAACTTTGAATGTTTTTCAGTTTCAAACTAAGCAATTTTGAATGTTTCAATCCAAAATTATTCAACTCTTACACTGGTATTGAGGCTTTTAGTTTGAAATAAAGTTGCAGACGCTGAAAATGTTCAATTTCAAAATCTTAAACATTCAATTTCTTCTCAAATATTGAAGACTTTGAACGTAAAATTACTCAATCATTAAGCTTTTTATATTGAAACTGTCCAATTTTTACTAGTTGAATTTTAAATTATTGAATTTGCAAAAATGTGATGAATCTATACAAGGGTTCAAAGAACAATTGTTGAATGGCAGACATTATACATTTGAAATGATCTATTTTATCAGTTTTCAAGCTAAAATGAATGACTTTTAAATGTTATACATGAGAAATTCTGTAACTATTAAGGCCTTCATTTCTAAAAAATATATTTTTGAGAAATTTTAATTTTATATCTAACAGTTTTTTTTATATCCCGAATTAAATTGGAAATATTTTCAATATGAGCCATACTCTAAGCAGGTGGCTGACAATTTTAAACAAAGCAAACAAAAGTGAAAAATCTGGCTTGAAAATGAACATTCAGAATGATATACTTCCAAATTTGTAACCATCTAAATTCAACAATTAATAGAATAGAGATTTAAAAATTGAAATTATCAAATTCCAGACCTCAGAACTAAATGATTTTACAACAATTAAACTTTAAATATCAACAATTTAAAATTGGAAGTGTTTGAAGCTATGAGACATTCCATTTAGAGTCCTCATTGAATAAATTCCTCTACTAAAAATAAAAGGATAAAGAAAGTTCCAGACCAACAAAGGAATTCAATGTCATTTTCCGTTTTTCTTTTAGTCAAGAAAATTGCAGCTCATGCCAGCTCACACGAATTCACTCAAAGGCATAGTAAATTACAGTTTTAAATAAAATTTCAGTTTTTTAACTAAGAAACGTTGAAAAGGTGAATACGCTATACTTTGTGATGACTTAATATGTTCAAGATTCTCATATAAGAAAAATAATTCCTCTCGGAGTCACAAGCACAAATATTATACCAGTATTTCATTTGAGTTTATTTAGATCGACTCAAGTTTCAAGCTAGCATATTATTCAAAATAATTCACATATACGTTTTCACCAAAGAAAGAAATTGTCCTGCAAATAAAAATTGTATAGGATCGGGGGGCACAGTTATTTGAAAACAGAACTTGTTAGAAAGTGTTACATATTTATGAAATTGAATCATGCAATCAATTTTATAAAAGAAAAATTATGCTGGCATTGTCAAACATTTTTATACTTCATTATGCGTTTAACAATTCTGCATTAGATTCTTTATAACTTTGCATGCAGCTCACGACGCATCATGAAATAAGATTGAACTTTTTCTTTTCTAACGATTGAACATTCATAATTCTTACATTCTTAATTTGCCACTAAATACTGCAAAAAAATTACAGATAATGAAATCAAAGTAATTATAGTACTTGCAAATATGGGGCATTATTACTCAAGTGTTCTTACTAGAAAAATCAAATTTCTTCAATTGGACTAGAACATTGTCAAACTGAAGTCCTATTGGATGGTACTTTATGAGAAAAAATTTGCTACTTGGAAAAATATTTCCGAAGCCTTACCTTTAAAGTTAACAAATTTTTCAAAAAAAAATTTAAACTCGGATATAATTTAGAGGTCCCCTGTTCGAGTTTTGTATTTTTATTGATGTTTTGTTGTTTTCCCTTTTTTAATGTTTGGAAAATGCATGTATTAAATTTTGATGAACATAAAATTATCCCCTTTTACATTACCGTAGGCTGGAGCTAAATGTCGCATATGCGGGGTGAGCGGCGCTCACTTAATTCTGTATTTAAAACACGATATTGCACGAGAGACGAAACTAAGAAAATAGAAAATGCTATTTACTAAGTTTTGAATAGTATTTTTCAGACCGTTTTTATCTATTTTCTCTCAACAAATATTTGACCTTCAAAACTGTACTAGACCGCGTTTTTTTATTTTGATTGAAAGAGTTAAAAATAACCAAAAGAGCGGTAGTATATCCACACAAAAGTGAAAAAAGGCATATTTATCCATGAGGAGAATATTTTTCACATAAAGTACCATCCAATAGGATTACAATTTGCCAATATTTTAACTTAATTTTAATTTTAATTTAGTTTAATTTCAACTTCATTGATTCTAAAACTCGAATCTTTTCTGTTTGTATTCTCATTATTTGGGAAAGAGTATCTAATTTGAATTATTTTTGAAGCAGGAAACTTTAAAATTGAATTTTTTGACATAATAAAGGACATTATGAAGGATCAATGCTTTTATTGAGCATTTTTCATGCTTAAAACCATTTGCATCCAAACATTTTCAAATTGGGAACTTAATCATATTGAAATTTCCCAATTCTAAGTTTCTCAATTTTCAACGCTTCCAATTTGATATTGTTTTACTCTTGAATATGATTGAATGGAATTGCTGATTTTAAATTCAAATATTAATTTCAAATTGAATTCTGAAAATGAAAACAGATATCGAATTGATTCAAGTGGAATTCTAGTTAATACAAAATGAACTATAGTTAATATAAATAGGAATCTAGCAATTCAAATTAATTACAAATGAACCCTAGTAAATTCGAAACGGAAATCTATTTATTTAGATAGAATCTTCAAATTTAAAGCAATTCAAATGTAATTCTTGTTAATTCAAGTGGATTTCTAATTAATTATAATTAAATTCCAGCAACTAAACTGATTTCTAATTAATTTTAACATAAATCTCACAATTCAAATGGTATTATAGTCAAGTATATATTATTGCAACTCAAATTCAATTCTAGTTTATTTAATTGTTATTAGAGTAATTTATATACAAGACATCGTCTTATTATCATTATTATCATACCGTCAAGCCAAATCCCTTTCGGAGTAAGCGTGACTCGTTCGGTTCTGGTTTCGTTTCACTACTGGGGTTGGAGGAATTTGTATGGTAAATTTGGGTACGGGATTTTTAGGAGAAGGAAAGGATTTTAGATCGATCTCACAACGTCGCTCCGACACTAGTCGCTTGATCAATCTCCCTAGCAATCAACCCAGGTGAAGAGCTTCGCAAAACCATTATAATCACGGGAATAATTATAACAATCCACTAAGAAAGTCTCTTCACGTGGGGCCATTACTATCCAAAATCTTTCGTTTCAGGCATCACTCTTCTTCTTATAAACAATTGCTCTCCATACATCCCTATCCTTACATA
>JAUMHM010024185.1:0-16588 GCA_032362435.1 Melikaiella ostensackeni
AAAATTGAATTTTCAAGCCAAAAAGACGACATTTCTCAACGATAGTTAAATTTTAAACAAAAAAGTTAATTTTCAACCAAGAAATATGAATGTCCAACCTAGAACGATGACTTTTCTACCATAAAAAATGAATTTTCAATCCAAAAGGACGAACATTTAACAAAAAAGTTTAATTTTCGACCAAAAAAGATGAGCTTAACAGAATGGTAGAATTCTACAAAATAATTAAACTTTAAACAAAATGGTTGAGTTTTGAACCAAATAGCTAAATTTTTAACCTACAAAGATGAATTTTCAACCAAGAAGATTAATCTTCTACCAAAAGACGAATTTTTAACAAATACATAAATTTTTAACCAAATGTTTGAATTTTCAAATAAAAACATGCATTTTCGAACAAAAATGGTATAGTTGAATTTTCAGCTTAAAAAAACTACTTTTCAACCAACAAAAAAATTGATCTTTAACCAATTGAATTCAACGGAAAAAACGGATTTTCAACGAAATAGTTCAATCCTCAACCAAATAGATGAATTTTCAACAAATAAGATTAATTTTCTACCCAAAAAGACGAAAGTTCCACAAAACAGTTGACCATTAAACTAAACAGTTGAATTCAACAACAAGCAAATCAATTTTCAACCAAACTGTTGAATTCAACCAAAGAAGATGAATTTTCGACCGAGTAGTGGAATCCTCATCCAAATAGTGGAATCCCCAACTAAATAGTGGAATCCTAGATCAGAAAGATGAATTTTCAAAAAAACGAGAATAATTTTCTTTCCAAGAAGATGAATTTCCAACAAAACGCATGAATTTTGTACCAAATAGTTGAACTTTCAACTTATAAATGATAAAGTTTCAACCAAAAATGGAGTAGTCAAATTTTATGATAAAAAAATTAATTTTCAACCAAATAAATAACGAATTTTTAACAAAATACTTCAATTTTCAACTGAATAGGTGAATTTTCTACCAAGAAGATTATGTTCTACCTAAAAAAACGATTTTTCAACAAAATACGTCGAGTTTCAAAAAAATTGTTTAATTTTGAATCCAAAAAGACGAATTATATACAAAATAGTTCAAACCAAAAATATAATTTCCCAACAAAAAAGTTGATTTTCTACCAAATAGTAACATTTTTCGAAAAAATAGTTCCATTTTTAATCAAATGGTTGAATTTTCAAACCAAAATTTGAATTTAAAAAAAAAATAGTTAATTTACAATCAACAAGTTTCACTTTCTACAAAATTGGTGAGTTTTCAACTTCAATATCGAATCTTCCACCAAAAATAATTAATTTTTGGCAATTGATAGTTCAACTTGAAACGAACCGAGTAGTTGTTTTTTAATCAAAAGGATGAAGTTTCTACGATACATTGTTAATATCCAAGGAAATGAATTTTCTCCCAAGAAGATTAATGTTTTACCAAAAAGACGAATTTTCAAGAAAATACATGAATTTCTACGAAATTATTCAAATTTGAAGACGAAAACATCAATTGTCTACAAAGAATTGAATTTCCAACTCAAAAATATGATTTTTCAACAAAAGTTAATTTTTCACCAAATTGTTACATTTTAAAATAAATAGTTCAATTTTCAACGAATTGGATGAAATTTCTACCAAAATAGTTGAATTTCAACCAAAAACATGAATTTCAATGAAAATGATAATTTTGCATCAAATACTTTATTTTTCTACCAAATAGTTGAATTTTCAACTAAGATGGCGAAATTTCATGAGAAAATTAATTTTTTACCAAGTAGTTCATCTTCAAACCAAGTGGTTTATTTTTTAAACAAAAATATGAATTTTGAATTGAGCATGTAAAAGCTGATATTTCAACCAAACAAGATTTGAATTTGAATTAATTAATATTTGAATTGAAACAAAAAATACAAATTTAAAAAAAAAATACATGAATCTTCAAAGAAAAATAAATGAAGTTTCCACTACAAAAGATCAATTTTCAACAAAAAATGGGATGATTATATTTTCAATTAAAAGAATTAATTCTCAACCAAAAAGAAAAACAAATTTTTAAATAAATGGTTTAGTTTTTAACCAATATTTTAGACCAAATAGTTGAACTTTCAACTAAAATGTCGAATCCTCAACCAAAAGAAAAAAATTTTGAGAACAAGTACGTCAACTTGGAATCAAGTAATTGTTTTTTCAACAAAAAAGAATGAATTCTCAACGGAACATTGTTAGTTTAAACTAAATAGTTAAATTTTCTACCAATGCTTCATCGAAAAAGAGATATTTTTAACAAAATACATAAATTATCAACAATGTTGCTTTATTTTGAAGTCAAAAAGGCAAACCATCTACGAAACAGTTAAATTTCCAAACCAAATATATGATTTTCCAACAAAAAAGTTAATTTTCTACCGCATAGTGACATTTTCGAAAAAATATTGTTGAATTTTCAACCCAAAATGCGAATTTTGAAAAAAGGTCAATTTTGAATCGAACTTTAATGTCGAATTTTCCCCCGAAAAAAAATGTATTTTCTCACAAGATTAATTTGCTACCAAAAAGGACGAATTTTCAACAAAATACATGAATTTTTAACAAAAAAGTTAATTTTCCGTGAAATAGTTAGATTTTCAAATAAATGGTTTAATTCTTAATGAAACAGTTGAATTTTCTACCAAAATAGTTGGAATTTCAACCAAAAATATGAATTTTCAATGAGAAAGTTAATTTTGCATCAAATAGTTCATTTTTCTACCAAGCAGTTGCATTTTCAACAAAATAATTAGATTTTCAACCAAATTAACTTTTCACCAAAAATACTTGCATTTCCTTATTGAGTTCTATTAATGCAAGAAATCGAGAAAAGAGGAAAGAGAAGAAGTTTCTTACAAACAGGGAAAAAAAAGAAGAATTCTTTGAAAAGAGGAAAAAGTTTGGAATGAAGAAAGAATGTGAAGTCTGAAATATAAAAGTGAATTTCAAACTTCACAAGTTATTATTGAACTGTACTATTACATGGCCATCTTTCGCAATTCGCAAATTTTGTTATAATTTATCATCAGGAAACGTACTTAATATTATCTAAGTTCGTTATGTTAAATCTACTAATCACCCCCCCCCAACCCTTAAATTGGTAACGTAGTTTATGGAAAGGCCCTTACCTCTAACTCTCTAATAATTAATTTTTGTCAAAAAAGTTTGATAACTCTCTATGATTCTAGAGGGAGTGAGGATGCGGATGTTAATAGAATCATCTTAGAGCAAACAAATTTGTGGTTTTGCATTCAAACGAAGCAAAAAAAAATCGGTTGATATCTTTTTTTCGATTTTTGAACAATTTTCTGGCCCAGAAGAATCATTATTTGAATTTCCAAATTCAAAAACCGAACAAGAGACATTAGCCGATTCTTAATTTTTTTTCACTTCTTTCGGATGCCAAACCAGAATTTTTTTCAGAATTGAAATGATTCCACTAATTTCGTCCTTTTCTCTGCGCCCATATTGAGTAATAATATTATAAACTTAAAAAATTTATATTACTGCTCTTAAATTATGTCTCGAACAGTAAAATTAAATTTTAAAAGAAATCGTAACATTATTTGCTCAATCATATATTAATTTTCCCTAATATATGTTCTAAACATATATCTTCTCTTACCATATTTTCATGCGAATTAAAATCAAATACAAATAATGTATTTCATCACCGCCTTTATAACTCGTTTTCCTAAGATAAATTACAAAATATTCATCATTAAAAGTATAACGTTGATAAGATAAGACCTTATCTAGTATGAAAATAATGGGATGTGAAATATTCTTTTGATTTTACGCCTGGAAGACAAATATTTGATATTTGTATGAGGAATAACCTTACTTATTTCGACTTTTTTCGAACTATCTTATATAAATAATTCGTACAATCAAAGTTTCGGAATCATGCCGATTGCCTCATCAGATTACCACTATTATTTCAAGCAAGGCTATCTATTATATAGGTTTTAATTGAAAGCTACATAAGTAACTATATAATACTGGTAAAGTTACACTACTTTTTTGAAATAAGAAAAATTACATTGTTCTGATCTAAATGATAATTAAAAGTATATTATCATTAGTATTAATATTGTGTATTATTATTACTTTCAATAAAATTGACAGAATTCAGCTCTTGATGATAAATTTATCATTTTTAACATTCCAATTTTACTTCCGAAATGTTGGAATTTTGTTAATGAACGATCCGGTAGAGTTGGAGCAACATTGCTGTTGTCTTCTTTCTTCCTAATAAAGCTAAGTCATTGGTGAGAAGATTGTCATCTATTGTCGGAAAGCGAATGTTTAAGATATTATTAAAAAAAAGTCACAGAAAAGTAACGATCATGTTTTTGGTTCGAATACTCATAGATAAAATAAAAATAAGTTTGTATGGTGCATAATCATGTTGTCATTGAAATGGGATTGACAAGTCCGATTATGACAATCTCCTTATCAGTTATTTGAACAAAATTTTTTAATAGAATAGTCTGAAAGAAGTTGGAATACATAAGATTTTTCCTTATATGAATAACTTAAATTAGATTACATACTAAAATTAGACTTTTTTTTGCATCACCCTTACAATGGACATGGATCACTGAATACTTTTGGTACTTTTGTGGCCTGGAATTCTTCAGAAGTATATTAGGGTAAGTTGTATTTAATTATAAAATACAAAATTCATACGTTATATATTAGATTACCCTTGTCAAGCGAGAAAAATAGAGAAACAGCACTCAAAAATATGAAAGTGATGAAATTGGTCCTATTTTCAAAATTGAAAATTCTACGGTGAAAAAAGGTGAAGTCTTCTTTATATAGTTATCATTTCCCAAAATTATAGGCTAAAGAATTAAATCAGTGTGTCTACTAATTTTCATCCTCAAAATTCCAGCTTATTTCCCAGTTTTTTTCCGATTGTCAACATCAAATTTCCTCTTTCTAGAAGCGCGAATAAAACGCATCTAACATAAGGTTTCCCAGTGTGTAATTTAATGCATTTTGATATCATATTTTTATAATTTATGGTGTCTGAAACTGGACAAATAAATATAATTCCGATATTTCAATTATCAGCCCAGATTTGGTTAGCATCTTAGTTGTTTTTTTTTATAAGCATATCTTCGGATAATTATTTTAGTATTTTAATTGGTAAATATTTTTGGATATTATTCTAAAATTTTTTAGTATTATCATTTCAAAGAAATTTAAAAACGTTTCAAAAGATTTCAAAAGTCTTTAAAATCATTTCACAGAGATTTCACGAAGATTCCGCGAAGATTTCCTGAAGATTTTTAAAGATAGCAAAAGATTTTGAATCATTTCACAAAGATTTGAAAATATTCCTTAAGATTGTAATAGTATTACAAAGTTTTCTGAACGTTTCAAAGATTTAAAAAGGTTTTAACTAATTTCGCAAAATATCACCATAAATTTCAAATATAAGTAAATAATTTGATCTCAAGGATTACAGAAAGATTTTAAAGTTTGGTAAAAAAATCTTAGGCATGAATCAGAAGATTTCAGGAAATTTCCAAAGTTCCGCGAAAATTTTAAAAAATTCAGAAAGATTTCAACATTTCACAAAGATTCCAAAAGATTTCAAAGATTATAAAAGATTTCAAAAGATTTCGCAAATTCAAACATTTCAAAGAAATTCACAACAATTTCAAAAGGTTTCAAAAGTTTTCAAACATTTCAAACATTTAAAACGCTTCAAAGAAATTCACAAAGATTCCTTAACCTCAATTTCAAATATTAGTAAATAATTCGATCTTGAAGATTTCAGAGATTTAGCAAAGATTTAAAAAATGTCAGAAAGATTTCAACATTTCACAAAGATTTAAAAAGATTCTAAAAGATTGTAATCATTTTACAAAGTCTTCTAAACGTTTTGAAGATTTGAAAAGGTTTCAAATAATTCCACAGACCTTCCAAGAGAAATCAAAATATTTCTTAAGATTTCCGAAATTGGTATTCTAATTGGTAAATATATGTAGTTCTCAAATATAATTCAGTAGATTTCGCAGAGATTTTAATGATTGGTATATTATCCTTAGATATAATTCAGAAGATTTCAAAAGATTTCCAATATTTCAAAATTTTACAAAGATTTTGAAGGTTTTAGAAGATTTCGGAAGATTTGATTTCAAAAGATTTTAGGGATTTTAAAAGATTCCAAGAAATTTGAGAATATTTCCAAGATAATTCAAATATTTCAAAGATATCAGAGAGATTTTAAAGCTTTCGCAAAGATTGGAAAATAATTCTTAGATATAATCCAGAAGATTTCAAATTTCCAAGATTCCGCAAAGGTTTGAAAGACTTCAGAACGATTTCAAACGATTTCACGAAGAATTCAAAATATTTTATAATATATCCAAGATTTCGCAAAGATTTTAAAGATTCCAAAATTTCACAAAAATTTAAATAATTACAAAAGGTTTCAAAGATTTCAAGAGATTTCAGAAGATTCAAGAGACTGCACAAAGATTTTAAACATTCCAAAAAAATTCATAAGGACTTCGAAAGATTTTAAAAGATCGTAAACCATTTCAAAATATTTCAAACGATTTCACAAAGAATTCAAAATATTTTATAATATTTCCAAGATTTCGCAAAGATTTCAAAGATGCCAAAATTTCACAAAGATTTTAAACATTTCAAAAAATTCATAAGGACTTCGAAAGATTTTAAAAGATTATTAATCATTTTAAAAGATTTCAAACGACTTCACAAAGAATTCAAAATATTTTAGAATATTTTCAAGATTTCTCAAAGATTTCGAAGATTCCAGAAAGATTATAAAGATTCCACAAAGATTGGTAAATGATTCTTAGATATAATCCAGAAGATTTCAAACTCCTAAGATTTCGCAAAGGTTTTAAAGATTTCATAAAGATTTCAAAGATTCCAAAATTTCACAAAGATTTGAGAGATTCAAAAAGGTTTCAGAGATTTCAAAAGGTTTGAGAAGATTACAAGGAATCCGCAAAGATTCTAAACATTTCAAAAGAATTCATGAAGACTTCAAAAGATTTCAAAATTTTTCACGAAGATTCATGAAGATTCGCAAAGATTTTAATTATTTTACAAATTTTCCTGAAGATTTTAAAAGATTTCCAAGATTTTGCAAAGATTTCTAAGATTTCGAAAAGTTTTCAACTGATTGCAAACATTTCAAGTATTTCAAATAAATTCAACAAGATTTCAACAGATTTTGAATCATTTCACAAAGATTTCAAAAGATTGTAGAAGCTTTCAAAACGTTCAAAAAATTTGAAAAAATTAAAAAGGTTTCAAAAGATTGGAGAAGATTTTAAATAATTTCAAAAAAATTTCCAAAGATTTCAGAACATTTCAGTCCCGGTATTTTTGAAAAAAAATTAAAGAATTATGAAAGGTTTTAAATATAAAAGGTCTGCGCAATAAAGTAGAATTTCCTAATAATTAGTAATTATATCTCTTGAAGAATACCATTCGTTTAGAGCTTAAACATTGTTCTCAATTGGTATAAAATTTTGGAATTGTTATCATTTCTGAATACTCTTTTCTATCATATTTATTACAATCACTTAATTCATTTATCTGGTCATAACGATTAATAAAAAAATATCACACTTTCGAGAACTTTAAATGTGATTTCTGGTTTCATTATGTATTTTCGGTTATTTCCCGGTTTTCTCCGGTTTTATTTTCATTCTCGGCTATATCCCGGTTTTCCCGGTTAGAAGGCACCCTACTAATATCTCTTAAACAAAAATGACAATTATAAAGCTCTTATCATGTACAGTACGGCTGAAGCAAGTCTAAATGGAAGTTAAATGTTCATGAGATGTTTTTGCTGATTACGATTATGTCTGCCACCTTACGATCATTTCAAGACGAAAATGAGAATAATCGTTGGGCCCTTTTCGAAAAAATCGATTTTAGTTTTTAATGAATGTGAAATGCAAAAATTTTTCTGAAAAGCTGTAATAAGTGTTGCCTAAATTTTCAAAAATTGGTTTTTATATTTATTATATTTTTCTGACATCCCACAAATATTTTAAGATGTAAATTGAAATAATCGGTCGGGCCCGATTTAAAGAAGTCTATCTTTGTCTTTAACTTAAAATGGAAACATTCACCTAAAAAGATGTAATAAATGTTGCCTAATTTTTTTGTACTGGAGTTTCTTATTAAATAAGCTTTTTTGCTATTCCGCGAACATTTAAGGACAAAAATTAATATAAAATCAATCGGCTCCTCTTTGAACAAAGTCGATTTATGAATTCAATAAATTCGAACTGTAAAACATTTTTTTGAAGTATTTTATATTTCAATAAAGAAATTCAGTGAAAACAATTTTAAGGCAAAATTTACTATAACCTTTCAGGCAATTTTCTACATATTATTTTTATTTGTTTTTTTTTCATTAAAAAGAAAAAAATGTATGCAAATCTTTGTGTGTCAATATTTGTGTTTTACGGTGTTTTATAATCCAAAAGAGGATTATGATAGTCAATTATTAAATCATTCTTTACTGCATTTTTGTGTTAACAAATAAAGTAAAGAAAATAGCAGTTTTAACAACTTCATTTTTTATTCTTCTGTAAAAAATTGAAATAAACTCGAGATCATCCGAAATAAGAGTTGTAGCATCTATTACACGAAATAAATTCATGAACAAAATTATATAAAAAATCCCCTTTTCGGCCGTTTATTTATAGAAATACATTCTTTTGCCGCTGAACCTATTTTAAATTGGACTAACGGTGATGTCCTGTCAAAAAAATCGACTTTTACAACATCTTTTTCAATTTTTGAACAAATTGTATAAACAAATATTACCCTGATTGAACATCACTAATACATCAATTTAAAGTCGTTTTAGTGGAAGCGTAATGTATTTCTCTAAATACATGGCCGAATAGTGCCAAAATAGTTTGTTACATAATATGTTTACAACGCTAAAAAATATGTTAGAGGAACAAAGTTTGCTGGAGGAACATCAATAACTAATCCATTTAAAGTCGTTTGGTGGAAGCGGAGTATATTTCTGTGAATCAATTGCCGAATATTGTATTTTTCATAGAATTTATCTATAACGTCAATAAACGTTATCGAAAAATAAAGTTACCTAATATTTCAGCACTACGAGACCAATTTCAAACCATTCTGATGATAACACGACTTATTTCATTTCTTAAATACCTGTATTCAAAAATTTTATATATGATTTGTCCATAAAATTAACGATTATTGATTATTTACAATATTTTTTATTCGAAACCACTTTTGTTTATAATAATTGATCGAAACATTTCATGAATTGATTTCGTGTATTAGATGCTACTACACTTATTTCGATTGATCTTGAGTTTATTTTACTTGCTTACGAAAAGATAAAAAAAAAGTTGTAAAAATTTCCATTTTTGTCACTTTATTTGTTAACACAAAAGTGCAATAATAATTTTAAAGATCGGCTCTCATAATTTTCTTTAGAAGTTAGTTAAGAGTAGAAAAAAGATCAAAGTCGATCAGGAATTGTCAGCTCTAGGCTGTTTTGGAACAAATTTTCACGTTTCGCCCCACTGTGCACCGTACCTTTGACAGGAGCTTTCCTTGGAGTTGGTTGTATCTTTCAGGATGTTCCTTTCACGGTTTGATAGAACTAAGTAATGGCTCAAAATTACTTTCTTGTTTTTTTCCTAAATGAAGAAAATAAAAAAGTTATGCAGCTTTTTTTGTATCAGGTCCAGCGTTTTTTGGAATGCGCCATTCATTGTTAAAGGTTTTCTCGCAGATGGTTGCGAGAATACTAAAATCGACTTTTTTCAAAAAGAGCCCCAAAGGCTATTTTCATTTTCATCTTAAAATGTTAGTGAAATGACAGACAACTATAACCAACAAAAAAATCCCATTAGCTTTCAATTTTCATTTATACTTGGTTCAGCCGCACTGTACATGCTCGGTTATAGATTGTTTACTTCTAGTAAGAAGACTTTCATTAATATTTTTGTTTATAAACATTTATATGATCTTTAGACTTCACCAAAATTTCATCTGTTACAATCGAGATCAGACGTAATAGATACTAGTATATTGATCTATGAAGTAATATTAATGTTTGTTTGTTATTCATCTATTTCATATAATCAAAACGGTTTCTAAATTTCAGACGGGCTCATCCTATATTAATGCGATCGATCATAGTGCGTACAATCAACCTTGATGACTGCAAACGCTTAAACAACAATGATCCTGATGTTACTGAAGCAGTTATTTGTACCTATGATGCATCTCTTCAGCAACACTGTTCCGATGGGGATGAAAGTAATCCTCTGAATGATCTTGAAAATCGTTATTTGTATGGTATTATGCTTTGGACTCGTGGCCGTGGACATCCTGATGTTTATCTAAACTTGAATTATCCTGAATACAAAGCTTGGATCGTTTCAGAAAGAGTACGACTTGCATCCAAACGACCTATTTTAGAAGCCCCAGAGAGCAGACTTATCCCACAGGGAAAAAATGTCCAAATGGAAAGACATGTTCCAGTAACCAGAAGCCTCCCAGTGGACAGAAATATGCCATTGTACAGAAATGTCCCACGATATCATTAGAATGTCCCAAAATATTCCATGTTAGGCCAAATGACGTTCTAAAAGCGCATAGTGTCCCAAAGACGTTTTTATCACACCTCCCTTGCAAGTACGATTTTAGCACCTGCGAACGATCCCTAAAGTAGTATTTATGGGCCTCGGCCCTTAAGCGGTTTTGCTTAATCCTAGACTCATAAAGTTAAGACGTGCTGCAGGCATGCTGAAAGAGGAGATAGGCTCCTCCGATACCATGTGTCCGCTTCCATCTCCACTAACCGTCCGAAGAACGGGTGTTGGTAGAAGCCGCATGGTCTTGAGTCGACGACAGTGAGGAGTTAGTGATGCTGCTAGGAACAATTTTCCAGGGCGCCTTGCGGTGACTCTTTGCCTTTCACCTCAATCATCTTCCACTTTACCCTAAGGCAACCCTAGTTCTGGATTCTTGATTTATAGATCGACACAAGAACTATCAGCCAAAAGCGCCCTCGAAAATTGTTCCTAGCAACATCACTAAGTCCTCACTGTTGTCGCCTCTTTGGACGGTCAGTGGAGATGAAAGCGGAGACATAGTATCGGAGGAGCCCTTCCCCTCTTTCAGCAGGCCTGGCGTACTGTCATGTGATTGGCTAACGAACAGCCGTAGCTTGAGGCGAATTGAAACGGGTCTTGGCACTTACCGCCGCCATCGGTCGGTAGGTGAACTAAGTAAAACTAGCGCGAAATTTCAAAAATGTAGTATACGAGGAACTGTAATACAATAGTATATTCTTATAGCATATATTTATAATGTTGTTGTGTGAATTAATTTTTGGAGTTTAATATTTAAAAAGTGAAATAAAAGAAAGTGAAATTTAGGGAAATACTGAATACGCTGGGTTATCCCTAGGAATAATCGAATCAAATCATAGAAAATGATCATCTTGTAGTTTGAATTTTTCACAAAATCAAGTATAGCTGCAGAACATCTGGGCATTTATTTATTTGATGTAAAGTAGAATACATAGTATAATAGGATTATGCTACATTCACATTATATACACATTATATACAATTAACCAAACTTGATATGAAGCTGTATAAGTATAACAAAGAATATAAAAATTGTAAACTTTTTTGGTAGATTTGTTAATCAAATAGAAAATCTAGCAAAAGCTTCAAATAAGATAACTTTTTGAAACTTTGTCTGACATTATTTAAAGAAATATGTACAGAGATTGCGTCATTTATGATTTTAACATATCTTAAAGATAAAACAGCTTATAGCTCATTCTGTTGATGAAGTGTATGTGCGAATGTATAAATTTTACATGCAACAAAATCGCTCTGAGAAATGAAATGGTTATTATTTTAGACCAATACTTTAGTATGTTTGCATAGAAGTCAAATTTATCAAATTTTATAAGAATTCGATAATAAAGGTAGAGCTTCACAATTTACATTAAAAGAACCTAATAATAAAAGAATTAATTTCTTAGACTTAAGTCTTATCTTCGAAAAAGATACATTGAAACTGATTGGTATCATAAACCTACCTATTCGGGCCGAATTTTAAATTATCTTTCTAACCATGATGAGAATCATAAAAAAGAAATTGTTTTTACTCTTGTTATAGAACGGCAAAACTATCAGAACCTCGCTTTCATAAAAAAACATTAGCTTTATTTATGAGACTTTAATTAACAACAACTATTCTCATAATTTTATTATCAGTAATATGAAACGAAGCATTTAACACTTGCAAAATTTTAAAAATGCACAACCAAATTCTCAGAATAACAAAAAACCAATAGACTTTCCTAAAATAGTTGTTTCACCTTACGAGAAAGACTTTTATCTTCCACTTATAATAATATGTAAGAAATTAAATATTTCTTTCGTTTTTCTTAATTAAAAATAAACTTTTTGATATTTCGCTCCAATACACTTAAGATCTTATACCAAAATTTGAAAAAACTAGCCTCAATCATGGAATCTTTTGTGAAAATTGTCGTATTATATAAATAATATAATATAACCGAACAACTCAAAAAAATTAAACTACCAACACAGCTTTATGTAAACACGCTACTAATTTTGATCATAAATTTGGCTTTGATTCTAAAAATGTTAAAAATTTAGGGCTGGAAAGTAATGATCATAAAAGAAATATTTTAGAAATGATCAGCATTGTAAAAAATAAGAGTGCAGTCAATTTAAGATCCGACACTGACAACCTAAGTATAATTTACCATGACGTCATCGAATCTTCTCAAAAATTTGAGTAAGTATCTAATTTAACAATTTCTTCAGTTCCTAACCTCCAAATTTTGAGGAAGACCACAACCATGTGTCTCTGCTACAACTTTTTCAGAATTTCGAAATTTTTGACAAAGAGTGTAACTCAAAATTGATTATAATGCAACCTTCTTAAACTTTTTAATTGGTACTTTCTCAAAATTATATACATTTCACCTTTTACTACAAAATATGTCAAGCTTTTCATAGAACTCAGGCACACTTATTTTTTTTAATTTTCTCGTGAGTATATTAAACAAATTTTTTTTCGGACTTTAATTCAATGCACATTTATTTTTCCTCATCTAAATATATGTTTCACACAGAATTCTAATTTCTTCAACTCTCGACAAAATTCCACATAGAAAGTTTTCTTTCTAATATTATTTTAAAAACATCATTTGCGGTAAGTCTCTAATGTTAAAAACAAACTTTCTTCAACGGAACAACTATTATATTAGGGTTTATAATACCTTTGTTTATTACCATTTTTCATACTTCTTACAGTCCTGAAGAGGCCATGATATCATGGCGAAATGCACAGACGTGTCTTTTAAATAAATATTTCTACATTTACAGGCCATCCTATTCTAAGACTAAAGGCTAAAAACAAAAAACATTTTTCCTTCTGAGAAATCTTTTCAAGAATTTGATATTTAAAACAATTACTTGAATAGCTAGTTTCGAATTACGATTTTCAAAATGATTGTTGAAACGGTTAAATTAAATAATTTCGAACACACCGTAGTCATCAATTCAATGAAATTACGTCGGCAGGATACCCAACAGATACATAAAAAGCGTTCCTGTATAGAAAATTTCCATGAAATTTCCCCGATTCGAATTTCAGAGCAACTGGCAACATTTATCACACGGATCAGCCGGCACGGATCAGCGATTAAAATTCAGCAACATCTGCGTGATACGAATTAGGCATCGATTCTTGTCGCCGATAACTATTCCCTGTAATTGCAAAACACAAATAATTTAATAATCCTCGTCCAGAAAACGCGGAAAATTTACGGGTTCGTTTTTGATGAAAATTTCTGCTAATCAAATTAGAAGGAATGATCCCAAGCGAGAGTTATATTGCTGGATTTTCGCAAAATTCAATAAAGTATTTCACTGATCCGTAATCAAGGAAATCAAGTGCAATGAAATATGTGCGAACGTGAACTACTCTCCTGCATAAATGCTCATAATTTTAAATCGTTTTATATTTAAAGGAACTGAAGAAGCTATGAAATAAAGAAACTCGAGTATTATAAAGTAGGTATTCAGAGATTAAATACTCAATCGTACGATAAGTTCATATTTTAGTCGGTATCAAATTTCGTTGAGAATATTTTAGAAAACTAATTAATGAAAGGATTGAAAATTTATTATATCAATTATTGAGATAAATCTTTCTGTTAAAGTAACCAAGAATATCCTTGAATATTCCAGAAAACAATTCTCTCTAATTAGATAAATGGGATTATTTCAACGTCAAAAAAAGCAAAAATATCTTATTGGAAACATTTAAAATTGATCCATTCAAGTATAAAATCTTTCAAAATGGAACTATTTTAAACTTGAATTATTTGAAACTAAAAATTTGTAAGCAAATTTTGTCTTACAAGTTGTTTTTACAAATTGTTTTCACAAATTGTATTCGAGACAATTTGTACAACTCAAACTGGAAACATAAAGAATTGGAGGTTCTTTGTTGAATTGGAACAGAATCAAGTCATACAGAAGATAATGACAAAACCCTTGAAAATAAAACGAATTTTCATTCAAACTGTTTAACACTGAAATTTTTGCAATTGTACCTTTTTCTTGGAAAAATTAAATACTTAAATTTTGATTCCAAATGTCAAAAGTATTTGACAATGAGAAATACTAACTGCCATTAAATAATTGGAAATTAAACAGTCTGAAATTCTATTGGCGTTACCCAATACAATATAATAATACCGCGAGAAATATCTCATTACGCGGCCCCGTTGAGAAGGGAGAAAATAATATCTTACCTGATCGATTGACGCAAATATAGCCCTCAGGATTCTTTTGAAGTTTTAATTTTGAGGTTATGGCAAAATGGCATTATTGAGCAGTGTTGCCAACATAGTCCGTGTTCTCAAACTTTATTAATAGTGAAGTAATTAATTAAGTAATGAATGAATGAATGAAGTCATGAAATTTCATTATTGTACTAGTGGAAAAACATGTTGATAACTTATGCTAATCGTCAACAATCAGGTAATGAATAATTTTTCCTACTCAAAACAGGCCCGGAAAATGAGATATTTCTGGTGGGTGTTGAATAAACCAATATACTTTCTTATTAATCTTGAAGCTCTTTTTTAGAAAAACTCCTTGAATCTTGCATTTGATCATAAATTCCTCCCGCAATGCAATCAATTTCACGTTTTTACTTATCGAATAAAATTCCCTAATATTTCTTGACGGTCCCCGAATCACATCCATCACATATCCCGAATTTCTATCAATTTCGCTCAAATCCATAATCTCAAAAGGAAAAATGAACTCTAACAAAAAAGTCAATAAAAAATATACTTCCTTCGTAGGAACAACTCACAATAAATTCCAATATATTCTGCACATTCGCCACAACACTAATTGAACATACATTTCAATTTATCAAACCCGAAATAGATTGTCAGAAATCACATTCATAATATTAAAATTATGAGAGTTTCATTTTATTGTAAATTGAATTATTTTCAATGAAAATCAAGACATCGGAAAAATAATCAATTTTTTTCAATTTTTCTATTAGTCAGGAAACTCAAGAATATCACCCTCCCAGTAGATACTTTTTTTAATAAGAAAATTATAAAGCTCTATGTTTTTTCCAATCTGCAAGGCCGCCTATGAATAAGGTACGTTCCGCTAGCACTTCCACGGTGAAATTTGAACATTTCCTTCATGCTATACATAATTTTAGGCCATTTTGAACGCCAAGGCCGATTTTCGGGCCTTTTTATTTTCAACGAACCCCATTGCAGTTTCCTTGAACCAAAACAGTCAATACACTTTGAAATAAAAAATAATTGCACTATAATTGAGATTAGCTTCGCTCAAAGTGGTAGGGGTGATTTTTGGGGGTTCCTGAACACTATTATCGTTTTAGGGATATTATTTGGAGGTTTTTAAAGATGACTTGTGTAATTATTTTCAATTCAAAAATATCTCGTCTGATTTAGTTCATGGCAGCTGCGATGGGGTTCGTTGAAGGTGTCAGGAGTAGTTTTTTGAAGTTTTTTATTATTACTGTGGGGCACGGGATATCTAATAAGGTCTTTCAAATGTGACTGGTCAGATTTTAATTATTTTTATTATTATTATATTTAACTTTGTCTCGGAAATCCCGGTGCGTCATCATCTGCCACGGACTGATTCAAGTGCCTGATGAGTTGAAGATATAACAAATTTAATTACTAATTACGAAGCTTGATATGTGTTACAGTGATGTTGTAGTAGGTACACACTTATAGTAGATGTATGATGTAGTTTGCAGTTTGCCCTTTACCGCTGTTCTTATACAGCGGCTGAGAGCGTTGAAGGTGACATTAGCCACCTCTGGATGCTTTTTTAGAGCTACCACCTCCATAAAGTTTTCAGTCGCCTACTTCCTGATGATCTAGGAAGTTTCTTACAATGCGACAGGTGTTTAATAAAACCGCTTTTTGA